>JARHVA010003698.1:10000-12500 GCA_037957365.1 Torreya grandis | reverse complement strand
TATATATATATATATATATATATATATATATATATATATATATATATATATATATATATATATATATATCTGTGTGTGTGTGTGTGTGTGTGGAGAGGGACTATTTCGATGGCTTACCCTACTATATATAACTTACCATTATAAGAGGGAAGACCTTAACCTTCTGGACATAGTGAATAATGAGTTCCATTAGTTCCCTCTATATTAAAAAGGTCAACTCTTTATAATTATCTTTCTCATTCTTTTCAACCCAACTCCCCCATTCATTTCCCCAATCAAATACAATTGGGTAGGTAGAGTTTGTCAAGAGCCAACTAAATTATAGATAGATGTTTTCCCCTCCTACCTTTGCTTGTGGGGCAGCTATGGCTATATCTAATTGGCATGCTCCCATGGCTCCCAAGGAGAGGATCTATATGTTCAAGTATTTTTGGTTTCCTGACATGGGTTGCTTTCCTTACTCTCTTATTTTTGGGCCTTAAGTGGGGCATCCATTCACTTTTACCTAACTTCCCCTATCTATATTCTCTCTAGTATTTGCAAGTGTCATATTATTTGGCCTGCTTAGCTAGCCTTATGTTTGTAACTTTTAATACTAAACAACTAATCGAATGCCCCTATTGGGAATATGGATCCAGGTCTATTACATATGGAGTGTTTAGCATGTAGAGAGGAGATTCTTAAAATTGTCAAAATTGTTGAAAATAGGTCAGGGAATGTTTTGGTCCAATTTATGAAACCTTGAGTTTTTAGGGAGAACAATATGACTCTTAGGAAAAACTATACATATTTGGTAAGGAACTTTGTGATCTAGGCAAAAAATAATACAGATCAATGCATTTTCATTTTATTTATTTTTTTTATTTATAAAAGTAAAATAAATTTCTTATATATACATATTGATGAGAAAAAGGTTTTTTTTTCTCTATTTACTATGATACATGCCCACATGCACGTGTGAAAGTTATAACATAAGAGAACATTGTATAGCATAAATAAAATCATACTAGACTAGGATGCAAAGTGGGATTATTTGGATGCAATTGGCTTAGGTCATGTTGCATGTTTATGTATGATATAGTTGAGTTTGGTTGTTATCCTTTTTTTGGAAAAAAGGTTGAGTAATGAGACATATACCTTTTATTCAATGATAGGGGAGATTATAACGAAAATATAGGATATGTATAGAGGATTTTAAGGTTAACAATGAAGGGTAGAAGAATGGCATCAAATAGAATTGGGTGCACCACATAGAGATTGGTCCACAAATAGTTTATGAAGGTCCTCTAGAGGGAGTGTGTAGCAAAGGAGGGTTCTTATTAAGTGCTATCATACATGGAAATACACTACAATTGCAAAAAATATATTTTCATAATACTTATCTCCTTTGTCGCAATCAACATGGGAGGGATATCATGTGCCTATAGGATATAACAAGTGATAAAGGAGATGGAGGTGAGGAGGATAATATATACTTGGGGTTGTTATATGCTCAAAATTTTATATCATGATCTATACAAATTCATATGTAAGGTGAGGGTGCTGGGATAGTAGTGAGCAAACACTGATAGTTTTGGGCTTACAAAGACTTAGTGGTGGTTAGGTCTAATGGCATACCCCTTACCCCATAGGGAAGATCAATATCATATGTAGGGAGATGCATCACCCTTGAGCCAAGAAACTAAGGGAGGAGGATGCTACCAAATGTAGAAGTTTTATAAATTCCCTCCATGAGAGAGACATCTCCTAGTGACCATTTAGAGCCAACTGGAGGTGAGGATGTCGTATACATCTGTGAAATCAAGGATATTATAAGATGTTCTCATAATCATTGTTATGTGTGGAAAAATATGAAGATTCCCCTAGAGGGATAGAGAGTAGGAGACACAAAATATTTTTGAGCTAGAGCACACAAATGATGAATAAGAGGAAGAAAAGTGTCCCAACCTATAGGTCAATTATTTAGGAACCACTAAGGTCTAGTAGACATGGTGGGTTGGGGTTCATCCCACACCACTAGTTTCAATCAAGGGGAAATAGATTAAAAACTAATGATAAGGAATCTAAAGTAGAGACTTATGTATAGGGAAAACATAATGTAAATGGGATGGATGAGAAGCCAATAAGGGTTTCTCTAATTCAAGATAATATATACACCAAATAGAAATAAGAAGATGTAAGTAATAAATTTAAATGTGTTTAATATATTTAATTAATGTAAATTATTGCATTGGTTAATCTTTGTTTAATGTGAAACAGTGACAATTGAAGACTATACCTCTATGATTAATGCCAAAAATAGGAGACTAGACTCAAGACATCAAGAGGAAATTCTAGGGATGCTCAAGTGGGATGAATTTGTGGAAAGTATACATGCATACCTATTCAATTGAATCAACATGGATAGGGTACCATATATATATATATATATATATATATATATATATATATATATATATATATATATATATATATATATATATATATATATATATATATA
>JARHVA010003698.1:0-5000 GCA_037957365.1 Torreya grandis | reverse complement strand
AAAAATAAATCAACCAATACATATGGCTTATATATTTAATATAATTTTTTTCTTTAGTTCCTGAATGCATGGTCAAAATATAATACAGTACATCCATGTTCCTACCATGTTTGAAAATAGAAAGTATTATTGAAAGCATGACATGAATATGTATCATGGCCCATAAATTTTTAAAAATACCATTGTGTGCATATACCTATATCATACCCCATTATATTAATTATAGAATTTGTAACTATATTGTAGATACAAATTTGTAAATTATGTTTTAAGATTGTGAATGAATTTGTATCATGCACACAAAATTGTATAGAAATATGTACCTTATTCCTATAGTGTGAATTTATATGCATGACATAGGTCCCCATAATTTGTACCAATGATTATATTTTGACCATTCTAAATATTTAAAACTATAAATTGTACCAAAAAATTGTTATTTACTTTTGAAGAGGCTTATCTCATGTATGAAAATCCCACTAATATGCCCTCCTTTTGAGTTGGGGGAATTTTATCTTGAAAGTTACTTATATCAAAATAAAATTTAACTGTATTAAGCATAGTAAGATGTAATCATTGAATAACATAGCATAAGTGAAAATTATGACTGCATAGTAAGGTATGTACCATTTGAATTCTATAACATATGAGGTTAGGCATAAATAAATTTGTCAATGAAGCTCATAGTATTAAAACATAAAATTAGTATCATATGCATTAGTTAGTGCATGATATGTATCATGGTACTCATCACTTAACAAGATCAAAAAATACATATGCACACCAATTGTAATGGCATATGATATGGCAAAGGGACAAATACAAAGGACATATTTAAATGTTACATAATTAAATATTTACACACACAAGGCCAAGGGACACACATAAAAGACATGAATAATGTCGTAAATAAGAGACATATTTATGTTTCACACAAAACAAAGGGTCAAGGACCAAAATTAATTAACACATTTAAATGTTGCACATACCAAACAAGATATCTTACATATGTTCAAGCAAATTTCACACAAGGGCTGAGGGCCATACTCAATAGATAAACAAAATCTAATCTACTATGTATAAGTAATAAGATCAAAGTACCATAAAGCTAGAAATATGGTCTACACCATGTATATGTGACGTGATCATATCCTAGAAAATAATATATCCATGTACCTAATGTAAAATAAAGATGTTAGTAAGACCTTTGTAAAAGTGTATAGTTCATCAGTATAGGAGTCATAAAATGGTAACACCTATAAATACTTCAACCAATCGAAAATATGTCCCCAGTTTAAAAAAGCTATTAAGTAGAGACAAGTCCAACATCTTAGTCCATGTGAGATCTATATGCCTTGTATAACACTCATGAATACTAGTGAAATGTGTGTGATAGAAAAAGAGTATGTTATCTACTAATAATGAGATAATTAAGAAATGACAATGATGTAAACTAGCTATCTAATTATGCTTGTGGCCTGATTTTGAATTTTTAGAATTTTTTGAATGTTTTTATAATTCTGACAATATTTAATTTTTTTGTACATTTATAGTAGTATATTTGACTTACTCAAATTTGGAACATTAATTAGATTGTAATGATTAAAAACTTGTAATTATAAATGTGAGGAGCATAATGGATTGATTTGATCTTAATCACCCCCATGATGGCTAAACATTACCTATGTATCCATATTTACTTCAAAGAGGTAATTCCAACCCATATATTTCTATCACTTAGAGTGTTTTGTATAATTGTGCCCTTTTGAATATATGAATGCATCTAGAGTTGGCTTGAATACTTGATCATGATTTTATTTGGATTGGATAAAATATGGCTTTGACTTGGTTATGACTGCTTCAAATGATTGGACTCAGAATTTGGAAGAATAGGGAAGTTGTCAATGTACAGTAGTGTCAATATGCATATGTATTAAAATTTCCAAGTGGTAGAATATGTGCATTATATGTGACTTTATAACAATAAAAAATGGTAAAACGTCAGGCTAACTTTGAAAAGTCACCACTAGAAAAGCTAAGGACAAGGATGTCCAATAGGGGATAAAAACATTTGCCCACTATTATCCCCTATTGCATGTTTTTTTCATAATGGAAACATGTGAATTTTGGGTTCAAGGATGTTTGTACATATGTTTAGAGGAGTTTTCAAAAATTAAAACATTTTTTTTATGTGTCAAATAATAATTTAGAAAATAAAAAGTTTCATATAAGTGCTTAGGATAGAGTGAGGTAAAGAAATAGGTCCAAATTGAGTGTTCAAGTTAATTAATGTGAAATAAGACCATAAATGAAATTATCAAGTATTTATGACCAAATTTGAGTGACTACAAAAATAAATTAATTACATTACATCCATGTAACTTCTTCAAGAGATTGAAATTCAACCTTATAAACTTCCTATAATCCTTTATTTTAGTTAACAAAGCTTCTTAAATGGTTTTTGCATTTCATTAACCAAATTCTTGGCATCACTTTATGTTCAAACTCATGGTCATTTCTTCTAGTCTTAAAACTTCGTTTAGTTTGAGATTTCACATAAGGTGAAGCATTTGACCAATATTTAAATACATTTTCCTCTACAATTTAAATTCAAATGTCTTGATTGCATGTAAAAATTCATTAAAAGATTGATACATATTGAAAGCTACTTTTTCCTTAATAATATATAGTAAATTATTGATAAAAGACTAGTGTAGGGTAATGAGGGTCTTAAAGTAAACCTATTTTTTGGGAAAAAAACAATACCTAAATATGGATAGATTTTTTGAGACACGAAAAAATAATTTTATGATAAAGTAAGAAGATAAATTTTGAAATTTTGAATCTATTTTTTAAATATATATTTTTTAAATACCATAGTGAGAAAAGTGTGTAAAATTGATACATTTTTTAACAATAACAATAATTTTCTATGAAAAATAACTAAATTGAATATGAATAGACACACTTTTTTTTAAATAATAGATAATTTTTTTTGCTATGAAATTGTATACGTGGATAGAGAAAATGTTGAATAATTTTGAAAATAATTTTTCCTATTTTTTAAATTAATTATACAACTAAATAAATTTGAAAAAAATGAATACATAAATGTACAAACAAAAATAAATAACCTTAACTTCATCAAAAACAAATAAAAATATGAAAAGAGTCTACAAGTCTTCATTTACCTTGTCTCAATTATAAAAAATTATTAACTTTTTATTCAACTTATTAAAATCTTTGTCTACAAGGTTTTCATTTACCTTGTTTTAATTATTAAAAAAATCATAACTTTTTATTTAGCTTTTTTAAATTTTTTGTTTGGATTTATAAAATTAAGATGAAAATATAGGGTTAGGTAATTGCTACAAAAAATTAATTAAGGAGCTAAAAAAAGAAGAAATTGAATTTAATAGATAAAAATAGCAGATAAGAGTACATCTATAAAAGCTTTTATACAATTTCAAGAAATTTCTTTCATTTTTTAAATTGAAAAATAATATGCTCGATTCGATGAAATTGAATTAGAAAACACTTTCAAGTAGATGTTTAACTCTTTTTAAATATGTATGGTATAAGGGTTAAGGGTATTAAATAACCTATACACAAGGATTAATAAAATTATTATATATCATGACAATTAACTATAAGCTCATATAAATAAATATTATGAATTAAAATACTAAGATATGTTAAATATAGAAAGTAAAAAATTGAAAGATGTTCTATTAATCATAATTTCAAGGAGAAATGATATTTAGCTAGATTTATAATGTGGGAAGAAGATCTAAAGTTTACACAGATAAGAGTAGGAAGGATTATGATTCTAAAATAGTCCTTATATTTTGTAAGTGATGTTTGTGGAGTTATAGGCACCACCATCAAATTTGGGGCACTACCATCGATACTACTATCCTTTCTACCATGCTATTGCCTAGTATGAAATATGCACTAGATTTATATGTGACCAAATTCATTTTTTTGTGTTTTATTTTGCCTTTCTACTAATGTATTCAGATTTAAAATATAGATTTTATATGTTTATTTAGATATCAACCCCTATCTTTTCTCACCCTTATTCACATTTGAGATGTTTTTTTAAAAATGGGTTAGTGGACTCATGGTGTCAAGCTAACCTCAAATACCCATCTATTAGTATGTGTTATGTATATATCCAATACTCCAAGGAGGGTCTTAGACTTATGTAGTTCCCCCCTATGTGTGGGAGTGTGTGTGAAAAAATAGTGTAGTATGTTATATGTAGATAAATGTAATGATATAGCTTGTAACTTAATAAATGCCACTCACGAGATTCTTTTTTGATGTTTCAAACTTTTTTATGACTATTCTTATGATTGATAAATAAATAAATAGGGATGAATAGGAAATAATAAAATAGTTGTGAGATTAATTGAATGGGATTTGGTAGGTGTTTGCTTGGTATTTGTTAGATGAACAGTGATAAGTCTTAAGATTATATTTATACCACACCTTTTGAAAATATATCATAGAAGGGTTTAATAAGAAAAATAGGTTGACCCATAAGTTTCGAATAATTTGAAGTTTGGATAAATTTTGAGGCCTAGACACTAGATAAGGATCTAGACAATAACATTGATGCTAGTGTTCCTTTGTGGCTGGTAGTGTTTAAAATGATATAAAATAGGTATGGATATGTAACTAAAAAATGATAGATATATATCAAGTTTTGAAATTTATATAGTTTATAAGTTTTTTAAGTCATCAAAATGATATGGGTTGAGCTATAAAAGCATGTAGGCATAATGATATGGTACTATGCAGAGGGAAGTTATAGAACTGAAGGTTAGATCCCTGATTGGTATTTATCAATTATACAGGATTGAGATATTATAAATTCAATTTTACCATATACATTTCCACTCCTATCCCTCCCCTCCCTTAATATAGTAACGCAAAAAGATGAAATTACTAGATTAAAGGAAAAAATATGCATTTGGGTGTGTAAAACACACTTT
>JARHVA010003697.1:1625000-1874959 GCA_037957365.1 Torreya grandis | reverse complement strand
CTAGACAACTTGATTAAAATCTCTCTCTCTCTCTCTCTCTCTCTCTCTCTCTCTCTCTCTCTCTCTCTCTCTCTCTCTCTCTCTCTCTCTCTCTCTCTCTCTCTCTCTCTCTCTCTCTCTCTCTCTCTCTCTCTCCCACACACACACACAAAAATTAGAACACTTCATTATGAGAAAGCAATAGTGTTTAAAGTGAAAGATAGATCAAACCTAGAATATGCATGCTCTTAAACCCTTGCTTAAAAATGTATTTATTGATTAAAATTTATTTAATTTGGATTAAATGTGCCTTAGATTCTAGATTTACATTTCATTAATTATCTCTCTTTATTTTTTATTGTTGTTTCCATAATTTGTATGTAGTTAATAGTCTAGTCTTAGTTATTTTATTTACTATGGTTGGATCCACGAGATATACATGCATCCTTTGTACACTTAATCATGATAAAAAAAACCAAGTTTACAAGTATATTTATATCTTAGTGTAGGCAAACAAACTATATAGACAATATATATCTCTTATAGCCCATACAAGCCCTAACGCTTCTAGCCTCTTAGTGGTCTACTTTAGCACCCTACCAAACACTAGTAGTTCTATTTAGATTCTTCGAGATGCACATATATACTAACCTCTAAATATTCTCTAAATCATGATTAAGACATAAAATCACTAAATTAATTCTTCAAAAACTTTATTTC
The DNA here is from genome assembly GCA_037957365.1 of Torreya grandis. Lineage (NCBI taxonomy): Eukaryota > Viridiplantae > Streptophyta > Pinopsida > Cupressales > Taxaceae > Torreya > Torreya grandis. The sequence goes on along the minus strand of JARHVA010003697.1, from coordinate 1,874,260 downwards.
ATCAATCTATCATGTACATACCCTCAAATCTATCTCTTCATCTCTACTTGCATTTTACACTATTCACACCATTAGGTCTATTAGTGACTGGCTTACTTGGATGACCAAATTAGAACACTTAAAGGCTATAAACTATCCAAAAATCATCATTGAAATGTAAAATGAGTCTCTATATTCTTATTCTATTCATTTTCTCTTCTTGACCAATAAAACTTTTGAGAGTTATAATAATTTATTAATAAGTAAGCTTGTATCTATTCATTTTCTCTCTCATCTAACTAACCATCACCACCTAGAGGTACCTGGGAGAGTTGAATACATGATATAATATATTATCTAGGAATTTGAATCCATCTTAATCTTATTTGATCTAAATATTTCACATCACATCCTTATTAGGGTTTTAGGGAGGTTTAACATAGGTTTTAGTGTTAATGATTATTCATAAAGGACTACCACTTGAATCCAAAACTAATTCCTAGAGATATTATGTATGATACTTATCCATCTCTCCTTAGCAAATCAAACTCCCATGCATAGGTTACACATGCCAAATAATGTCGACAAGTGTTTCTCGAGTTTGTGACCTCATTCTATGTCCTAAAGAAGGCCTAAAATAGTGATTCATGCATTTTTTAATTAAATGTTGACCTCAAACATTGTGATAATTCCTAAAACAACTTATCTCACCTTTATCCATGCTCACATATGTATAATTATCTTCAAACCATATCTTCATACCTCAATAAGCCAGGTAGGGTCTAAGAGTGGTCTAGGTGTAAACTTGGATTGAAGGTCCTGCCCTTATAAGATCACCCTAAAACTCTCATGATTGGTTTTATACCCTACTTACATACTCAAATAGTTCCATACAACATTCAAATTCTTGTGTTCATTAATTTTTTAATGCACATACCTCTTCATGTCATGGCTAGGATTCCTATGTACTTTGACATCAATGACATGTACTTTTCATGTAGACATAAGACATTAGTTTCATTCAAATTATCTCTTTCTCTTTCTCTCATGACAACACTCTCTCATGACCTTCTCACAACACACACTGATAATTCTCCTTGATCACCTTCGACATCAATGAAAATACTCAATAGTGAATAATTACCTTAACTCTCTAAAGGGTGACATGGCTTGACAAGGTGATAGGTCATAAGAGAGATTATAAATCTTAGGTAAGCTATGAGTCTTGTGTCAAATACCTCATGTCTAAGGTCAATTACTAAACCATATTAAGAGAATCAAGACTATTAAAACATGTGTAAAATATTTGAATACACTTTTATATGACAAGAAAGTTGTTGAATTAGTCAACAAATCCAATAGGTAAAAGATATGATCACAAAGTATGAAAGACTAAGAATATTGTCATCCATGAAAAAAGTAAAGTGTATAGCTACACGTATAAAGACTTGTTATCACTCAATATTTCATCCTAGAGAGGTTGTTTAATCTTTCTCTAGATTGAGTGAAACATTGGATTAGCTCCAATCTTATGGGTTTCCTATAGCAGAGGTAAACCTCTAGGTTTAAGGGATAACTTATTAGATTAGTCTTTGATATCTTATCACCTACACTAATTTATTTCTTGGATGAAAAGGGATAGTGTATACACATAATATTTTTATTTTTTAATTCATTATTGACACTTTGTATCTTGAAAAAACCTATTGAGTCTTAATCTCTCTGAATGCATGCCTTAAGATGTACACTAAGAAAGGGATGGGCAACCCATCAGTGCTTCACAATATTTCTTTTAATTTTACCACTTGCCATCCACACACTAGCTTCTTGAAACCATTAAACCCAAACTTATTCTTCTTAATTCTACCTATTCTTTTCACTTGTTATGTTCTATCCCTCATTTATTTCCTTAGAACCTTTTGGACCTATCAATTTTGGTAGGTTGATCAGGTCAACATAGTATATTTTTAAGGACATTTTATATCTTTTGGTTTATTGGACTCTCATCTAACCTAACACAAACCTAGTGAGTTAGACCCAAAAATGTACTAGGTTGACTAGGTTGACCTAGCATAACTGATATATCTGAATGATTTTAGGGTAGGATACTACTATTTATATAAGGTCATTTACCATCATTTCATAATATCAAAGAATTAAGAGAAGAAGTATGAATGAACATCTATCTATTGACCATTATAATTGAGGAATAAAGCATTAGGATTCAATAATTTCTTTGGAGTTCCAATCTCATCTTGTGGATAATAATTTTGGATGCTTGGATAGGTTGTATAACCTAGAGATGATTTATCTTAGTTATACTTATATACCATGACAATCTTTTGTGAAACACCTTAGCCAAGGGAGATACTGAGGCATGGTGGGTTCATCTTCAAAGGTAAGTATTCTTAACTATATTCCTCCTTTTGTAAGAGTATATATAGTGCATTTGTATTATTATCTTCCATGTATTAGGATTCCATATACATTAACATGAGTATATGTATTATATACATGTTTAGTTTAGTTGTTTATTTGTTTTATTTCTAGCCCCACTTTTTTCCACAAGATTTGGTGTGCACTAGATTAGATTTACTTTTCTTATTATTATATTGGTTAACTATTAAATCATAAGACTCTTTTAAGGTTGTTGTGCGATTGTGTTAGATTATTGGATTTGGAACCCTAACTCACATTGTGTGTTGTGACAAGTGATAACTTAATTAGGTCTAGCATATGCTCACATTAGTTATGATCCAACTATAGACACCGAAATCATGTCTACTCCCTTGGTCATCCTCCTTGACCTCTCCCCCTTGGTCCCCTTTGTCCCATTTCACTTAACCACTCCTAACCGCCTACACACTTATTAATTTAAAATAATTAGCTATTTTAAATTAATAAAACTCCTTTTCTCTCTCTCCTTGCCACCTCACCACCCTAGGATGCCCTTATTTGGATTCCCTTCATCCCCCTATGACCCATTTATGACCTATTCCTCATCCTCGCACCCATTTAACCTCTCTCAACCGTTTCTTACCTTGCCACTTAAACTTGGAAGTTGGGAAAATGGATGAAAGGCTATTTTTAGCCTTTTTCCTGCCTTCCAGCCGTCGACGTCGGTCAACTATCGAATGACATTGGCAGTATTGTCGGCATCAGTTCCCTTCATAATGGTTTTCTATGTCCGTTATCCTCTCCTTCACCCCTACTCTTCATCTGACTCTTGAATCTTACAATCTGATCAATCAATCAGCCAATATTTCTATCAGAACTCTCACTCTCTCTCTCAGGTACACACAATATGCTTCTACACTAGTAAGCACAATAGGTATCAGGAGCCTTACCTTAAAACAATCTTTTACATCAACAACAAGTACATCAACAACCTGGGCCCCTACATTCCTTCTCCAGCAGATATGAGGTAAGTATTTACTATTGTTTTCATTTTAGTATTTCTTTTAATTCTTCTGTCATTCAGCCTTTTGCCCATTTGCAACCTCTATTAGCCCAGACCCAACTTGCTCTTCTCAAATACGCTAAAAGGCCTCCTCTACTCCTCTGTCCCTTTTCAACACTCTATCCATTATCCCAGACCACTGCAAAGACTCTCAGACCCTTATTCAAACCCTGACCCTTTCTCAAACCTGTCTATAGACCATAAACTCATCTAGACCTCATCCATAGACTACTGCCTTGACCGACACCGGCCGCAGAGACCACTACCCCCAGCCGACATCGACAAACTAATCGACGTTGACAGACATTGACAAATGATGCCAGTAGGACCACCGATGCCGGCGACTGTGACTAAGCTGACAGCATCATTCAGGTAAGCATTTTCTCCCATTTTTGTTTCAGTCTTTAATCATTGCAGTCTTTTATCATTATACCTTTTATCAGACATTACTTTTATCAATAAGTGGGTTGACATCCCTCAAGCTTTTACTTTTGGGATCAAGCTTTTACTTGGCAACCCACCATCTCCTCATCTAACGCCTTCTTTGTCTTAGTCTCTTTCTTTTGCACGTGTCATCCTCCACAACCAAAGAGGAGTTCTCACGACGTCTGGATAATGGTGCACATGACTTCATCCAGGTACATACAAGCCTTAAACCATTTCTTCTTAGTTTCTCATTTCCCTTTCTTGAATGTGAAAAGTGAAAATAGCATATAAACATTTTGGCACGCTCGGTGGGACCTTAGGGTCTTCCTTGGGTTCCTTTTCTTTCTGTTCATATAGGTGCATTAGGTTTCTCCCTTTTCACCTCTTTCTTCTCTTTTAAATGACATCATAAGTAGGATTAAAAAGAACCTTTCTTTCTTTTCTTGCATTTCAAATTAGTCAAAAGTCATATTCTTCAACCCTTTCTCAACTTGTTCTCATTCGAACTAACATTTTGACTTGGGCTTAAAACACATTGCATGTCATTTTTGCTTGCTTGCATTTCTTAGTCCACACCTAGTAATTAATAACTGCATCATGAGTTAATCATAGCCCACTTTATGTTACAAAACCAAACCACTCACACCAAACTAAACATCAAAACTCACCTGAGACAAGGCCCGACTGGGATTTCATCACCCAGCAGATACCTTATCCGTCCCGACAATCCCACTTGGATTTCATCACCAAGGGGAAAGCCCACTCTGTTCTCTAGTAGATTCTAATCTCTAGGGAAAGTATATTTTGGCTAAGTGAGACCAACTTATCACTAGGCTCGTGAAGTGAGGGGAGCTTGCTCCTTAGCACCAGGCCATGTACAGAACCTAACCCAGACTCTTGAGTGCCTAAACAAACCTGAAACCATCCATAGACTACCTCTTCTAGGAACCCTCTAACAACCAACCTCCCCAAGCATCACTTTAAAGCATAATCCATAGGATTCTAAAAGTTGATTCTTAGGATTTAACGCTTAGGGTCTGCCTATCTCTCTCTATTTTTCTATTCCAATCTAATTTTTTTGAGCTAGTGAGCACATTCTTCTTCTTTTTTTTCAAAGAATCTTCAAATCTTTTGGGTTTTTGGAAACCACAATCACCGACATCAGCTTTACCACCGATGTTGATCATCTTTCTTCACCGTCATCAGTTATCTGACTAACATCGACCATCTTTTCTCACCGACATCAATTTTTCAACCGACGTCAGTCACTATCACAGTCCTTTTTTTTCAAAATAACAGCCTAAACCCACCCCTTTTTCTACCAAAAACCACATTCTGAGTTTTTGAAATTGAAAAACATAGTTTCTGGAACCTGAACCCCTCTTGCCTTGAATGGTTTTGACACGCAGTCTAACCAAGGCTCTTCTTGACCACGCTAGCCATCAATCATTTTTGCCTTCCCCGTCCATAACCAGTCCTATAATGGAGTTCCACTCAGAGACTAAAAGAACTCCTACTCAACCAACACCGACTCAGACCCCCATTATCCCTGAAGGGGACCAAGATTTCAAGAGATTCTTGGACCTCAATGTCACAGGCCTCTAAAACTATCTCACAAGAAACCCAACGCGAGACTTTCGAGTGAAGCGGTGATGACACTAACACCACCTGCTACCCAGCCTTTTGCCTCAACCATTAACCCGACCATGGCCAATACAGAAAGTTTGGCCTCCCCATCTATTTTAGATCGACTTCCATCAGGGTTCCATTACCCCCTCAACCACACACAATTCAACCAAGTTCTACATCATACCAGAACTTGATTATCTTGACCCCACACACTCTTACACCCATAAATGCAGGAGTGTCTATCTCCCCTTTTGCCAATGCTGCCATGTAACCACCTTTGGTGGTACCTAGTCAACTTATACCTTTTACTTCCATAACCCAACCACCTTTGGCCTCCACTTCTATCCCTACGACTAGTTACACATATGTTGCACCCCTACAAGCGCAACTGACTATGTCGTGTGCCCCTTCTAGCACTTTTCAAGCACCCTACAACCTAAGGGGCACCCCATCTACCAATCCGTCGATAGATCTCATCAAAATGCTAATGGACAAAATGTCTAGTCTCAAGACCTCTATTTCTGGTTCACGCAATGCTTTCTCATATGAATAAATTTGCAATGAACCCATCCATCCTTCTGTCCTGATCTGACCATACCCCAACTAGTGGGAGCTTCCTAAATTTACTCGCTTCTAGAGTAAGGAAAGACCCACAACAACATCTACGGCCATTTAGACATGCCTGTTATCTCATAGCCCACGCTGATGCGTTACTTCTATGCACGTTCCCTACGTCACTTTTTGGCCCCACCCTTGACTGGTATAGCTCTCTTACCAGACATTCTATATTTTCATTCATTCATCTTGCCCAATTATTTCTCGACCATTTTTCTATCAATATCACTAAACAAGTCTCAATCACAGACCTCTACTCCATCAAGCAATTTGACAATGAATCAATAGTTGATTTTGTCACCCATTGAAGAGGCTTGATTAAACAGCTCTCCTTCTCCTTGCCTCAACCTGAGCTCATCAAGCTCTTTTGTCAAGGATGTGCCAAGCACATCTCTTCCACCTTGTGGATTTAGACATTCTGCACTTTTGACGAAGCTTTCACCATGGCTCCAAAGCTCAAACTCTGTGCCATTGAAGAGGACAAGGTCAAATTGCATAATACTAATGCAAGAACTACTGACCCTTCTTCTTCCAAACCTTCTTCTTCCCACTCCAAAGCCAAAGGAGTGGCCAAAACTATGGTCATTAGATCACCATCCTTGATAACAACTAATCACTCTCAACCTTCTACATCTTTAAGCATCACCAAACAATTCCAACAATGGTACATCCAGCGTTTATACACTCCGCTTGGAGAATCATACGCTTTCATTTTGGAAAAACTCGTCAGGCAGGGGGTCCTTAATCTCCCTCCAATCTGACCACCCCAATTTGACCCTTCAAAAGCCCTCCCACACATGGTATAGGGAGGCCAACTTCTGTCACTATCATCACTTCCACGGCCATGACATCGACAATTGCCGAACCTTTAAAAACATAGTCCAAGACATGATCGACAAGGGGGGTCTTATTTTGGACAACCTGACTGCGCCACCCAACCAACACATTGATATCTTCAAACAACCCTTTCCTAATCATTTGCCTACTCAAAATGATGTTTAGACCTTGACCGACAGCTCCCATGAGCATGACATACACATGATCAACATGGTCTTACCTCTTGTCCCTAGCCAACCTCCTTCATAGGTGGAAGAGTCTTCTTCCCCTATTCATCCATCACAGGTAGAAGAACCCTCTTCTCTTGTTAGTCCTCCATTGACCTCTCTTATACTGGAGGATGCCTTGACCATACCTATGCCATTAGCCACTTCTTCATCTTTCCTCCTACCAATGGAGGACTCTATCTTGCCTACTCCTCAAGCACAAGTAGAAGGCACCATCATCCCTAACCTCTGCCCTCTTGAGGAGATGCACTCTCCTATTTCTTCTCCACCAAGAGAAGAACCAATCTCTTCACCCATTTTGATCGAGGAAGACCCAGTAACAGTTTCCTCTTGCCTTTTGTCTGAGATTGCTATATCTCATCCACCTCCATCCACATCCGAACCCAAACCTATATCTAACCTCACCTCACACAAAGGTGGCCCTCAACCCAAGCCAAAGAAGGCCACTAAACCACACCAGAGGACTCCTCCCCCACCTTTGTCATTACCTTCAATTTTGGGCCCACATCCGTCCACCCTAATAGGAGTGATTCCCACTCCCATACTTCATAGAGGCAAGCCACCTCCATTACTCTCTCAACCCATCATACATATATCTCCTCCAAACCATCAACCAATGCCTCTTATGCCTCTCAAACCAAAGTCATCAACCTCCACTACAATAAGACATGCAGACCCATTAGCAGGTTCTTATGCCTTACTGTTACGACGTTTGTTGCAGTCCTCTCACAGCAATCTCCCACCTATTAAACCATATCAATCTCTCAGACCAAAACTACCATGGTTCGATGACACTCAGATTTGTGCATATCATCGCACACCTAGGCACGACACTGAGCATTATTGTGCCCTTAAGGTTGTCATTCACCAATGTCTGGGGAAAGACACCCTTCTTCTTGACCACATTATGAACAAGCCTTCAACACCGTCCCACTCATCAACTCTCAGATCAAGACCATCTTGGTTCGACAACTCTAAATTTTTCCACTATCATCACACTCCGAGACATGACATTGAGTGTTGTTGTGCTCTTAAAGCTATCACTCGTGAACACTGGAAAAAGGACACCCTTCTCATCAAGGATCTTATTGACCACCTCCTCAACAAATCATCAATACTGACCCATACTTCTCTAACTTCATCACCTAAATCAGGATCTCCACTCCAGACTATGGTCCCTTTGCCGCCTTTAACCCCCTTATTTAACATCAACATAGTCAATCTGACCACCAAGCCTCAACTAACCTTGACCAATCTGTCAAACATTCTTCCTAGCCGCTAGGGGAATCCAACGTTCATCCAAGCCTTGACCAACCTTTATACCCAGTCTCGACCAAATATCAATCACTCTTTTAATCCCAAACCTTGACTACACATTCAACCCAGCCTCGACCAGTCTCAACCAAATCAATCAACCAACCTTTTCACCCAATCAATCAACCAAGCTTCGACCCAATCTCGACCAAATTTGACCCATCATCGACCTAATACCAATTTCAACCCAACCATCGACTAAACATCAACAAACATCAACCCTGACATCGACCAATCATCAATCTAGACCTCAACCAAATCTCGACCAAGACATTAACCAGACATTCACCCAGACATTGACCATGACACTAACCAGACTATCGAACCAAACACTAACCAATCATCAATCATGACTTTGATCAATCTTCAACCAAACATTCAACCCAACCTCTTAATCATCAACCAATCAACATCAATCAATATGTGACCAATCTTGAAGAGGCAAATGGGGCAAGTCCGCTCCTAATTGACTCGGACCCTATCATAATGCACAAGCATGGCCCAGGGACTTATCAAAACCTGAACCCCTTTTTATGCCTTGCATCTTCAACCATTCTACTGTTAGTCGAGTACTTGATCACTTGACATTTTACTTGAGCTCATCCCTTGAGCAACTCCCTGTCATTGTCAATCCTCATTCCATTCAACCCTATTTCCACAACATTCGTCAACCCTTTTTTGTCAAGAAGTAATGCTTTGTCCTAATAAAAGGGAACCCTTAAACCTCTAAAGGCTCATCCATATCAAAAATGGGATACCTATCATATCCAAGGTCATAAACTCTAAATGTAGACTACTCCCTCGAAGGACAGCTACATAGTTCCTGTATTACTAGACTGCTCCCTTGAAGGATAACTAGGCCAAAGTCATATCAAAACATATATAAAGCAAAAGTATAGACCACTCCCTCAAAGGATGGCTATGACTAAATATTGCTACAAACAACACTCTTTTTGAAGCTTCCCGCATCGATCAACTTCACATATATGACCACAAAGCAAAACAACATCCCTATGTGGACTTCTCGCATCGATCAATCCACCGTCAAAAAAAAAATTAAAATTAAAATTAAAATTAAAAAAATTAAAAATGATTGACAACTTATCAAGTCATGGACATGCCTATAGTTGTTCTTGGGTCACCTATAAAATGGGCAAGGTTTTTCCTACCACAAAAGGGTTACCCCATCCTCTCATATCACATATTCAACTTATCACCCCAACATACTCAAGGGACTTTGAGCTCACTTAACATCAAGTGATTCAATTACCGCTCTAACACAACCCACTGGTCAATGATGTGACACATGAATGGGGCTCTTTATTCTAATAACCCCTATCTATGCTTTTATTCTGGTCCTTGTCAATGAAAGAGCAATTCACCTTTCACTTATTTTTCACACTTGGGTCACATTCAACCAAACCTTTTTCTACCCAACCAATTCAAACCAAACCAACGTAAACATTTTCAAACCAACAAAATGACATCATGACATCATACATCATCATATTCCCTTTCACATAGTTTCTATGAAAACCAACACACATGGAAACTATCTACCCGACACAATTTATGTTAAGCATAAACCAATACTTGCTGAAGCATAAATAAACCTCAATTCATTTTTAGAATACATCCATCATGACTATGGACAATTGCTAGGGATGAAAGACCCCTCAACCAATGTTACAGAATACACCACATGGAAAAGGCTGTAACATCTTCTTTCTCCTCATCATTTCAACACATGACCAAACCAATCTATCGACCTCTTTTACCTCTCTATCTGAACTACATTGGTCTGAGGCCCTAAGACTGAGGCTATGTAGGTAGCACTCAGATGACACAATGTCTTCTGGGGTTAGCTCAACCACCTCTATTTGTTCATCTCTATGATGGACAAACCTTCTTTTCTTTGACCATGACCTTGACCCCAACCAAGACCATTGACCACTTTGACCCTTCCTCCCTTTTAGGGAGAACTACATTGGCCTAAGGCCCTTCACACAAGGGCTATGTAGGTAGCACTCAGATCACATGACATCTTTTGAGGTTAGCTCAGCCACATTCTTTCATCCATCCATCCACCTCGACCAGACCTTGGAGATTATGACCATCTCCTCTGACCCCAACCACTTCCAAGACAATGTTGCCTTGGTTGTATTTGCATGCATGCTACCTCACGACTGGTTAGCAGAATTGTGTGCAGCCCATATTTTTAACCCTCACAAGTATAGGATCGTAAGCTAGTTGATCCGCACTAATTGTGATATTTTTGTGTTTTTAGGAGCACTTCCTGAGCCCAAGATATCTGGAACATGATGACCATTGGAGCTTCAGCTTAGATTAAATTACCCAATCAGCTATGACTAATGCTGGGGCCTGATTATTTCAATTTTGGCACTCCTCGACCCTCGACCTACGATAATTTGACCTGACCATCTCGTGAAGTGGTATACACGTAATCATGACTTTTGCAGCGTTCACACTCCATCTTCACCATCTTCATCCACTCTTTGTCAAAATAGCACTCGATTCCAAGTTTCCTTCCCTCGACTCCTGCTTTGAGGGGGAATACCTCATCCATAATTGGGGCAACCAACCCTCCTATTTTTATCTTGTAGTTCACTTGAACAACCAACAAGACAAAATCTACCTTATCCTACACTTGGGGCAATCAACTTCTATTTTTGTCTTGCAGTTCATCCAGAACAACCAACAAGACAAAAAGGGGCAAATGTAGACACCGAAATTGTGTCTACTCCCTTGGTCATCCTCCTCGACCTCTCCCCCTTGGTCCCCTTCGTCCCATTTCACTTAACCACTCCTAACCCCCTACACACTTATTAATTTAAAATAATTAGCTATTATAAATTAATAAAACTCCTTTTCTCTTTCCCCTTGCCACCTCACCACCCTAGGATGCCCTTCTTTGGATTCCCTTCATCCTCGCACCCATTTAACCTCTCTCGACCATTTCTTACCCTGCCACTTAAACTCAAAAATTGGGAAAATGGATGAAAGGCTATTTTTAGCCTTTTTCCTGCCTTCTAGCCGCCAACGTCAATCAACTATCAACCGACATCAGTGGTATTGCCGGCATCGGTTCCCTTCATAATGGTTTTATACATCCATTATCGTCTCTTTCACCCCTGCTCTTCATCTGACTCTTGAATCTTACAATCTGATCAATCAATCAGTGAATCTTTCCATCAGACCTCTCACTCTCTCTCTCAGGTACACACAACAAGATTTTACACTAGCAAGCACAACAGGTATCAGGAGCCTCACCTTGCAACAATCTTTTGCATCAACAATAGGTACATCAACAACCTAGGCTCCTACATTCCTTCTCCAGTAGATATGAGGTAAGTATTTCCTACTATTTTCATTTTAGTATTTCTTTTAATTCATCTATCATTCAGCCTTCTGCCCATTTACAACCTCTATTAGCCCAGACCCAACCTGCTCTTCCCGAATACGCTGAAAGGCCTCCTCTGCCCCTCTGTCCCTTTTCAACACTCTATCCATAATCCTAGACCTATGCAAAGACTCTCAGACCCTTATTCAAACCCTGACCCTTTCTCAGACCTACCTACAAACCATAAACTTGTCTAGACCTCGCCCACAGACTACTACCCCGACCGACGCCGGCCGTAGAGACCACTACCCTAGCCGACGTTGACAGACTAACTGACATCGACAGACATTGACAACTGACGCTGGTAGGACCACCGATGCTAGTGACTGTGACCAAGCTGACAGCATCATTTAGGTAAGCATTTCCTCCCATTTCCTTTTCAGTCTTTAATCATTGTAGTATTTTATCATTTTACCTTTTATCAGACATTACTTTTATCAATCAGTGGGTTGACATCCCTCAAGCTTTTGCTTCTAGGATCAAGCTTTTGCTTGGGAACCCACCATCTCCTCATCTAATGCCTTCTTTGTCTTAGTCTCTTTCTTTTTCAGGTGTCATCCTCCACAACCAAAGAGGAGTTCTCACGATGTCTAGATAACTATGCACATGACTTCATCTAGGTACATACAAGCCTTAGACCATTTCTTCTTAGTTTCTCATTTCCCTTTCTTGAATGTGAAAAGTGAAAATAGCATAGAAACACCAACTTAATAATTATATGCCCCCAATTAGAAATTTAGGTGTTCTCTATTACATTTAATCTAGGATTAATTTATGGACATGATGCATTTTTGATTGCATACATTCTAGTGAACCTGATGTGAATCAAACACTTGTACAATTTCTTTCACTTATTTCATTTCTATTCATCATTATTTTTATCATATCTTTATTTTGATAGATTTACCCTATTGACCTAAATATTTATCTCTATGATGCATGTTTGTAGGAATAAGCAACTGGATTCACCAACTTGACCTAGTATAGATTTTTTAGACTTGTAGACTTTTATTCAAGCAACTATATAAACTAGATCAACTTAGTACACATTTTTGAATTATATTTAAACCTACTAGGTTTATCAACTTAACCTAGTTCATTTTTAGCATTTTTTTAACAAGTTCTTGCATAGCTTGTTTGACCAACTCAATCCAATTTGTAGATTACTAATAGTTTTCTCCAATGTCTCAGATTAATAATATTCTCCTTTTATCTCTAAACCATTCAGGTCAGTTTCTATTTCATATGTATCTTTATTTTTTTTACTTTTTTCATGTTTTTAGTCTTCAAAACAACCTCCACACAGTCAACTAGGTCAACCCTATGAACCTAGTTCTATGTTTTTTGAAATAACTAGGTCAACTTGATTGACTTAGTTTAGTTTCAAACTTTGATTTTATAGTATAGGTTCGACCCTATCAACCCTATTATATATGATTGTCCATATAGTTTCTCAACTATAACTTGTTTCAAAATTATAATTAACCATATATGTTAATCACATTTTTCTCTTAAGTTGCTTGCAAGCTTAGAATGGTTCACATAGTCTATGTAGATAGAAAAAAACCTACACATTTACAGTTTTCAGTGACTAAATGCCTTGAGATCCCAAAAAAATTCTAAAAAATTCTAAACCCCCCCCTTAACCTAACTAAATCACTATTCTATTAGTCATAAATATCATTCAAAATCACTATTCAAAAGTACTATTCATGATGACATGGGAAGTGACATGGCATGTGATTTGGAGTTTATATGGAAAATGACGTGGCTTATAAGTGAAGTGGTTTGATGTGGGACATCCTACCCCACTTAAGACCCTTCCCAAAGTACTTGATGACCTCATTCAAGCATCATAAGGGCCCCCCTTGAAATGTGGCAAATTTCCCCTTAAGGGGTCATTATTCAACATGTATTTTGTCTTCCCACATGAAATTAGACTTCAAGAAGAGATACCTACCTCTTTAAGACTTTGGAAAAGACAAAGGGCAACCATTTTTGACCTTTTAGCCTAAATGAAGGCTCACCAACCCAAATGGGAGACTTTCCAACCCCCATGGGAATCCCCACCAACCTCACCTTGGACTTTTCATTGACCACATGGAAAATGGCATGATATTTGGCATGCCACCATTTTAAGTTCTTGTGTTAAAGTAATAAAGGATGGGGAGAAGTATTTAAGCATCATTCAAACACATGTGCATGATTTCCATTCAAACTTGGAGGCTCACCAACCCACATGGGAATCCTCACCCACCCCACCTTGACTAAATCATGAGCCCACTTGGAAAAATTTAAATTTATTCACTATTCTTCTATTTGGCATGTTTCTTCACAAAAAAAATGCTATAATACCCCCCTCTCCTTCATCCAAGGTTAAGTGGCAAGTTGGTATTTTGTTCTTAGCATATTTCTACAATTTTTTTTTGGAGGAGGTCATCATCATCTTAGAGGAAAAAATATCAAAAAAATGAATCTTTAACAAAATTGCTTCAAGCTTCATCAACATTCAACGATCATCAACATCTTTAAGCCACTTCAACAACATTGAGGTAATTTACTTTATTTTGTAATTTCAGTTCTTTCTTTATTTCCCTTTGGCCTTCTCTTTTCTTAACCTCCATACTCTTGAGCCCTTAACCTCTTCCTCTTTATCCCATTCATCCAATTTAATCCCTTTGGATATCTCCATTTCATTTATCCCCTTTATCTCATTCACCTCTTTGCCTCATTTACCTCTTTTCCCTCTTTTCCATCTTTACCTTTCTTTTTCCTTTTCCATATTTACTTATTTTCCTCATTTATCTATTCATCCATTTGTATACTTTTAGCCTTGACCATATATCCAAACCAACAAAACAACCCTTTTGACCCTCAACACTTTACCAAACCAAAACCATAACCTTTACCAATTTTTATCATTAGTATTAATTAAACTATTGCATTCATTTAGTTATCTTTTTCAAAGAGTTTAACATTATTTTATTGAATTTAGTTATTTGATATTTTACTATCATTTATTTTTTATTTTTATGGAGAATCTACTTCTTTTATCATTCCAAATTAAGTGTTTTGAAGAAGGTGGATTGACAACCTCCTAGAAAGCTTCTGCTTCTAGGATCTAGCTCATGCTAGGCAATCCACCCAACTACTTGTCTAACAAAAAAGTTTTTGTAGTAGTGTTTTATTATTTACATGTATTCTTCCCTAGACAAAGAGAGTTATTCATAATCATCTAGATTCAATGCATGCACTTTAACAAGTATTCTTCCACACCCTTCATTCCTAGTTTCTTTCTTTCAAAAAATAAAAAAGTAAGAGAAGAAAAAAATTGACATAAATATTCTAATTAGGATATTTTCAATCAATCTCTTAGTTTCACTATTTATATTATTTTGCACACATGACCAAACCACATAAACATCAACAATAACTTAAACATTTGACTACCCAAGTATACCTACATGGATTTCATCACTAAGGGAGAAGTCAACTTGATGCTCTAGTCAAGTATAGAGCATGGTTAATGGTATATTCTGGCTATGCACCTAACACCCTTATCACTGAAATGTGTGAAGTGAGGGGGTAGTCCCCAATACCATGCCATATCATTTCCACTACAGTCCTTTTCATCTTAAAATTACCTAAAACTATCAATAGATTACTATCTAGTACCTTGCTTATAACCAATCTCCCTTTCACATTTAAATTTATTATTAATAATCTAATCAACATTATATGTTAACCAAGTGTCTAACATTACTTTCAAGTTATTTGCTTATTCTTTGATCAATTGTGTGTGAAAAATCTTGTATTATCTAGTGATAGTATAATATTTTTCTTTATGTGCAATAATTTGATTGGCCAACATCATTTCAATTGACTATTTGTTTCCCTTTCAATAATTGCTACTTTATTACATTACTTGCAATTATCTTGCTTCAATTCATAGCTTGTTATCAACTTTCTTTACTTTCCTGTACACTATGTTAGGTCAACCTAGTTGACTTGATACTATTTATAACATCTTTTCCTCTTTCTACTAGTCACTTATCATTGAACTAGGTTAACCCTATGGACCTTATATAATTTTATAGCCCCTATTATGCACTAGGGTGACCAGGTTGATTTAATACTATTTTAATCACTTTTTGATTCTTTACTTTCTCATCTTGCCTCTTTTCCTTTCATCATGGATTTTTTTTGTGCCAACACTAAATTTCAATCAATAGACATGATGGAATTTACCAATTCTAATAGGGTCTCCCATAGACAAAGTAGGGATCTTTTCATGAATGCTAGTAAGGTTCATATTACAACCTGCATCATGAACTATGGGACCCCTCCTCATACCTCTTTATAGAAAAAACCTCCTCTTCTCTTAGAGGATCAACTTGTATTAGATTATACTCGTAAAATGCTCTTATTTATTATAGAATTCCCTTAACATAGAGAGAAGGATCCTTCCACCATATATAACCTCATGATTAGACATCAAGTTAAAGAGCCTCATTACCCCCACTTTCTCAACTCTATTTGGGGGTACCAAGTTATTTGCTTCTCAACCTCTTCCTTAAATATTGACTCCTTATACCATTACATATTATTATTTAACTTATTCCACCTCCATGCTTAGTATCTTAAATAACATAGTAGGTTCTACATCTAGTGGGCCTCTCATAAGACCCATTATTCTTAATCCATCCACTAGTGGTTCATTTTATATCCAAGGCACTCATGCTTCTAGTGATTCATCATCTTATCCATTTACTTGTCCATTTTTTGTTTCATAAGAAAAATTTTCCACAAGTGCCTCAAATTATAATAGTTCTTCCAAAGCTCATATAAACACTAATAGTGGTGCCCAATCCTCTAACACTAACATAAAATCCAATACTACTTATTCTCATAATACTAATAAAACTCATCAACTATTATTGAATTATATCAATCAAATGAACACATTCCAAGCTCATAATATCAATCAAATGATGAAAATTCAAAACCACCTTCTTAATCTTCAATCCTATCCTCAAACAATGAATTGGGGCACACATAACCAAAGTGTTCCTCCTCCTCCTCTTCAAGATTCTCAAGGTAATCTCATTCCTCAACCTCCATTGGTCAACAAAGCCATCAAGCATTTACAAAATTAACCTCTAACCACCCAAATTGTTAACATTGACATTGTAGGTATAACACCTATAATTTCTACTATGGATCAACTGATACTACTCTTCACCTAAAGTTATTTGGAAATCTATACAAGGATTAAGTCAATTTAAATACCTTTATCACTATGAAACTCCTAGCCAAAACCCTTATGGGTGATGCATTCAAGGATTGGTATAATCAAATTATAACAAACTCTATCACTATTATGGATGACTTAGTAAACGCTTTAGTATAATAATTTCAAATTAGTGATCTTCTTGAGAACACTTTGACCCATTTCATGAATCACAAAATAAAATAAAAATGAAACTACCCAAGCCTTTGTAAAATGATGGAAGACTTTATCAAATAAATGTGAACATAACATAGTGAATGACAATCTCTTTCACCTCTTTATAGAATAATTATTTCCTAAATTAAAATATTGAGTCTGTACCCTTTATCCATGTACCTTAGATGAAACTATCGATCAAGCCATAAGACAATATTTCCTCATGCATCAATTTGAGCCACCTTAATTTTCCATGGGCCCTCACCTATTATTAAATAACAAAAACTACAATATTACCAATGATGGTGTTACCAATTCATTTAAAACCATTCACAATGTTCAAGCTATCATTCCTAAACCTTATTTAAAACCAACTCCTTCTCAAAAATACACTAATCCTCATTTCTCAGCAAGCAACATTAATGTCCATAAACCTTTATCCTTAGCTAAATTACTTAGACATCTACCAATAACTCTTGCTTAATATCTTAACCCTACTCAACCTATTAAATCATGGTATGATCATAATAAGTTTTTTTAGTTTCATGCTAATTGGGGTCACTCTCATGAGACTTGTAGACAACTCCATAATTTAGCTATGGACTTTTTCTTGCCCAAACTTTGGTCACAATTCCATTATCCATAAGCATAAATAAACCTATGAGATTACTTTTAAATACTATAAATCACATGACAAAAATCAAGATTTAAATCAAGTAAACACTCATTTAGCTATCTATAAATACGCCTTGCCTAATCATCAACCAATCCAAGAAGGTCAAGTTATTCCAATTGCTTCCATCAATAACGTAGAAAGTCTTTTTGAACCAAATTTTGAAGATAATGTGGTTAGTATGATAAATATGCAAAGATTGGTGGCTTTCATTGATTCATAACCTCTCTACACTCCTTCCCATAAGACATATCATGTTATACAAGATTTTTCTCTAACCCATTTAAATGAGTTAGGGAAAGAAGATCTTATTTATTTTGACTATCTGATTTATGATTCTCCCTTTGATGAAACATCCCATACTATCTCTACTTCTCTCCCATCATCTTATAATAATAATGACAATCCAATTTATACTAACACTTCTTCCAAACTTTAAGATCAATCTAAACCAACTACTTCTTCATCACCAAATTATTTACAACCTTATTCTCAACCTTCTCATTCTTATAAACATAAATTTTAATTCTCTTTGGATCCACCTTCTAAAGATCTTCTTAATCGTTATGCACTTATATCTAACAATATCCTTGTGTTTTATGATGAGTGGGATCCCATTACAAAACTCATTAATCTTCCATCTCAGATACCTTTCCTTGAACTTATGAGGACATCTCCACATCATATAAATCACCTCATGCAACTCTTATTTGAGATGAGTATCCCTTGCCCTCCTCTAGTAGGAAAAGATGCCACTTTATTTGGATCTAAGGATAGTAACTTATAGAATAGTAAAGAGATGTCCATTGACATTGATGAATTATAAACATTTCTCTTTGTTTATGATTTTCTATCACTTATATGATTCCAGATGAGATTCTACTTCATGCAGATGATCCTCCATTATTTATTAGCATCCAAATCAATAATATCTAAGTAAAATGAGCCTTGATCAATAAGGGTTATAGCACCTATGTTGCTTCCCTTGATTTCATTAAAACTCTTAGATATTCTGAATGTAATCTCAAGTCTACACATAACACCTATCAATGATATGATAAAATTAAAATACATCCCCTAGGGTGTGTGTGGCTTCACATTACCATCCTATTTGTCACCATTTCATGCGAAGGTGATGATCTTTAGCTTTCACCATTCGTATAACATTTTATTTTATAGGTCATGTACTCATTGTATGTGAGTTGTCACATCTTGTACTTTCCAATGCATAAAATTTACTCACAATGAATCCATTTAAAGGATCCAAGGAGACACTAACCCTTGGAATTTTCAATAATTCTAAGATCATTATGCCTTTAAGATTCAAACTCTTGAACCTTTACCTAATGTTCTATTAAATGAGTCACAACATCTAAACTTTCTTATCAAATTAGCTAGATGTTATAATGAGCATCTTGAGCTCATTGGTAACATTGCTCACAACCTTTTTATATTCTAATGATGATGAGCATGACAAGATTAATCTAAATATTAAAAATTCCAATCCCTCACTTCATCCCATTTCATAGATTCCTACTTAATTATAACCTCAATATCATAATTCTCCTTGTAATGACATTTCCATATTCTTAACCAAGACTAGGCACTCTATTCACCAAGATTCCTCTAATGACAAGGTCATCCTGACTTGTGTCATCGATATTCATACTCTAGATAATGATGATGGCTATTATTTATATGATGCTCTTTTAGGTGGCCTTCTCTAGGCCTATGATGTTGAGATTGTTTGTTACCACTCTTCTTTATTTGAGTCTTTTCATGAATCTCATCATTCTCTTTCAATTATAGTTCCTGATTCTTTCTTTTTTCCTCTTTATCATAAGGTTGAGATGGTGTTGACACCTCCAATTTCTAATGATCCCCTTATGATCATGCTCTTAGATCATGCTATGACTAGATCTTATCACTTTTCCATACTTAGGGTAGTCCTCCTTAGACCTTCTATAGATATTTCCCCTCCTTTAGTAAGGCTAGCTATAGTTAATCCCATTCCTTTTTCCACTATAATTGAACCTATTTTTTCTCCTACTATTGTTGAGTCTCTTCTTTCTTGTCATCTTAATTCTCCTCCTATTGAGCCTAGTTCCATTCCTTCATCATCACCCTCCCTTGGTGATGGTTTTCTTTCATTTCCTAAGATGGGTCATTTTCCCACGAAATGGGCTGATGAGTCCTTTTCAGCTTCTTATACTCCTATTTCACCTCCTTTCATGTGTTCTCCTAAAACCACTCACAAGTGTATTTTTTGATTCCATAGGATAGATAATCACTCTTCCACCCATTTTCAAAAGTTACAACAATATCTCGATACCTTGTATCCTTCTCCCCCCCATCAGACAATATCATACCTCCCTCAAGGGTACTTACTAAATATATGCCTAAATATGGTGAGGTATATTATCTATGGCACCTATGTGGCATGTATCACACTAATCATTAATACATTCTACAATAAAATCTCAAAGATCACCATATATCCATCTTTAGACCTTTTACCATTCCTCCCATAGGTTGTTCTCACAAGAAGGCTCATCTTTTTTCTCTTATGGCTCCACCTCTTGTGGTGCCTTCAACACCTTTGGTACCTCCACCTATTATTACCTCACTTGTAAACATTCCCTCACTTGTGGATCCTTTTCCACTCGTAAGTCCTTCACCTATGGATCCTTTTCCACCTATGATTCCTTCTTCTCCTTTATATCTTGTTCCCATGCAATTTTTTGAGCAGTCTTTGCCTAAATTTCCTCCTCATCATCATCCTTTGTGAATTCCTACTTCTTCAATTAAGGATATCAAAAAATAATTATCTACCTAGTATTCACTAAAGATTGGTGAGACCGTAGCTATAGTACTCATTTATCTTTATAGAGACTTATCTAATGTATTAGATAATGTGTGTGGATACATTTACCATTATTTATGAGCACATGCATGGTGCTTTCACCTTTATATTTAGATTAGACATGTGTTCAAATCATATTTTCTATCTATTTGATTATATCATTTGACACTATGTCAAATTATTTATTATCTTATATCATGTTTCTCCTTCTTGTTGTACTATAGTCAGCTTATGTTTTCATTTTACATTTCACATCTAATTATTTTTCCCTTATCATTGCTTTCTTTTCCTTTTGAGTTTTTATCAAAACTCTTACCTATATCTTTATTATTCATTGGTTTCTTCTCTTTATTTTTCATAGATAGTTTTCATGCTGGCTTGGTTATAATTACCCTCTCCCCTTTGGATACTATCTCCTATTAACATGTGATCAGTTTAAAAGCAATCTTTATCATTACTATTTTTTTTATTGGTCTTCATTTACATCTCCTTTTTCCATTCTTCCTTTTCTTGTAAACTAAGCATATACAGGTTGAGACTTGAGATCACATGTTATGTTCATTATCAAGCCTAATTCTTCTCATTAGTATTCTATCTTAGGTTACTCAGCTTCCTTCAACCTTAGCCTATAACTCATTCATGTGTATCTCTATCTCTCATGATTGGTCATTAAAAATCTATATGGAGGAGGAATATTAAAAAGCCATCAAGACAGCTAAAATCTAAATCATTTAAACAAAATAAAATGATATAAAAATGTAAAATTATTCATAAAATTCAAATAAAACTAAAAGACATGATTCAAATTACATCTCATTATTATAGTCAAATCTCAAACTCCATATTTGGACTCACAGTAGACCTGAGGTCCTTTGGGATGCAATAGGCCATTAGATTAGAAGAGGAGAATAAAAAATCTTTTAGTGATACCTACTTTCTCATGTAAGTACCCAATATTCATAGTAGACTGACGGTTCTATATGGGGGCTTGAGGAGTAGGGAACACATTGTGGGAAGTTATTTCCATTTTACTTTTCCTTTTACCAATCTACCATCATGGGTTGATATTAGTAACACACTTATTTTCTTAAAAAGCTTTGTGTCTATAGCAAGCAGGTTTTCTTTGTATATAGATGACCACTAGTCACTTAATGTGTTTTCATGTTCTTAGTATGTATCTTTCCTCTTAATATATTCTCATAAGATATCTAAGTCTCTCTTCTTACACTCCCTTTTTAATTATTTTTCCTCATTTCCTCTTGGGAAATATTGTTCTACTTACTGATCACTCCCCATGGGATATCGTTTGTGAGTCTTTTTATAAGACTATGAATAGGACTTGGTATCCCTAAAAAACTACCATTTTTACATCCTATTACCCACATCATTGATTTTCCATTATTTATCCTTCTACTTACCAATCTTAATTTGGTACCCCTTGGGTTTTTGTTTTGTGAGCTGCAGTGTAAGACTATGGATAGGACCCAACCCTCCTCACAAAATTTAACAATAATCAAGTCACCATCTAAAATTACATGTGTCAAATATGAGATAAGATTCTATTGATTATGAGATTACATATTATTGACATATTTTCCATCTTGAATTAGTATGTTTTATGCTTATTTTATTTTTATTTTTCCTTTATATTCTTATTTTTTGAGTGCATGTAAGACTACAACCATTTCTTGAATTTCTCATACTTCCCATCTTGAATTAGTATGATAAATTTAAGATCAAATTTTTGAAAATTTTGTTTTTCTTTTATACTTCCCATCATGATATAGTATAACTGATTTACTTAATTTTGATTTATTTTTATTACCATTTGTACCATTTTACATACCTTCCATTTTATTGCATTGTTTTTCTTACTTATCAATGTGATATTTAGTATGATTTTACTTCTTTTAATTTGGTGCATAAATATTTTACATTGGTTTTTAAAAAAATCCCCTTTTACCATATTGTTTTCCATTTTGTTGGATCTTTATATTTAGTCATTTTTCATTATTGCACATTTTCCAATTTGAAATAGTGTGTAGTACATTTTCTTTATTGATTATATATTTCTAAGTCCTTTTTCATTTTTTTAAAAACATGGATGTGTAATCCATAAACTATAGAAAATAAACCACACCACATATATTTCCTATATCATATAAATCTAATATACATGTGCTAAAAATAAATATATTAAAAAAAATCCACAAACACAACCATCATAAAGACAACATACACAACCAACACTAATAAGCCAAAAACTCTCTCTCTCTCTCTCTCTCTCTCTCTCTCTCTCTCTCTCTCACTCTCTCTCTCTCTCTCTCTCACACACACACACACACACACACACACACACACACACACACACACACATGCCACGAGTTTTATCTAACATATACAACCATATACAATGCCACAATAGTAGGAATAGGCTCCATTATATCTATCTCATGGCCTAGCCATGCTGCTTGATGAGGCCTAAAAATGATATGATATAATGAGGTAGTTTGAGATCTCAATCGCTTTACCTATCCCTATAAGCATGCTATCTACACCTATGCCTACACCAACTTAGCTTGGGTCATTATATGTGCCTATGTTAGTTGAGTTTACATAATTTTATATGCCTAAATCATCTATATCACTATGTTTAAAGGCATATATATCTCTTCTACCAATTCTAGCCAAGCCTACCTCTTGCCTACAACCATCTCTATTGGTGGCTACATCCTTTCTCTCTACACATATATCTACCTCATTACCTTGACAACTAATTTAAACTAGCTAACTTGAGATAGGGTAGATGGTACACTTAAATTATCTATTAACATTAGGTCGTATGGCTATAGAGTCTCATCTAAGATGTCATGGAGTGATCTCCTCACCAAGGACCCCCATCTCTCCTCTTCATCCTCATGTATGCCTACAAAATCACACCAAATGGATATTAAATAACTATTCTATCTCATAATATCTATATATATCTCTTTAATACCAAATAAAAACTTAAGAAATATTTCAACCATATTTATACCTATCTATGTCTCATCTCTTATGATATAATCATCTACATGATTGCCTAACATAGTCTCCCCATTTGTCCAACCTCCTAGTACATCCTTGGTAAGTTACCTCCTCATCTCAAACTTGGATATTATGGCTCATATCCATCTCAAATTCCATATAAGTGGTGTCTCTATCATCTCCTTTGTTTCATCTATGAGGTCATCTAGGATGTTTATAATCTTCACTCTCTCCTATCTCCATCACCATTATGTCTTTGATGGACACTACTCATCTCATTATAGGGCTAGTATTGGTACATCTGGTATCTCTACCTCCTTTTCTTCCTCCTCTAGCACTCATCATGCATAACTAATCCATGGTCACTCCTGATATGGCCTTAGTATTAGCCTCACTATCAGTGATATGAGTCTTCTCCTCTCTCATGGCTCCCTCACAAATTGAGCCCACTACTTGAGGATTAGTATTGATGTCAAAAGATGAGGTAGGCCCATCTATCCTAGTTGCCATACTATTGGATGTAGATATTTCCACCATGTATAGTGTTCAACCACCTCTCTCCTCTTTAGTGTTAATACAACTATGTGCTAGCTCACCCATGTGGATGTTATGCACCCATATGGTTACCACACTATGTCTATGTATCTCACCAACTCTATCATTGGCATGACCTCTGCTACCTAGTCGTCTCTCCATCTTTATACTTAAGGTAACCCATCATCAACCACATGGGGCAACCTAACCATTTAATACATAGCAAATATCTCATATATCCATGATGTTAGTAGTATGATTGATCCCAAAGTCTTCTACCCTCTAACCATTATCTAAAATAGATCATATGCAAGCTAGACCCAGATGATACAAACTAGATTGTATATTAATCCATCCTCTAGCATCATCCCACTCTTGACTACCACATACAGTGGTACCTTATTACTTAAGTAGTGACAAACCACCTACTATGTCACAAGGCATATCACCACCTTCTAGAGGTCTAGAATTTGTGATGTATACACATCATCCATACTAACTCTCCATCCTCTCAATATCATATCTAAGATTATAGCCCATATGGCTAAGGCTCTCCTCTCCTCTAAACTATTTGGTATCCTTATGGTTAGCAATGATCTTGCTATGGGTATCCTGAGGATGGAATGGACATCATATAGTGTGATACCCACCTCTGTCACATCCCCATCCACCTCCCATATGAATGTGTTAGTCAATAATTCCTAGCATCTTAGGAACATGATTAATAGGTCAGTACTAAGGGGGATCCTACATATATCAACTATAACTCCTAGACCCATGGATACTAGTTTATCTTGATCTCTATATGATGATCTATGTAATAAGTCAAGTAACCAAAACACATCCATAAACCTCCAAAATCTTTGCCATCTTTGTAACCAAGAAACAATAATGGATGTATTAGTTCCTCCATGTCATGTATAATCACAATACATTCTTTATGCATCATTTTTAAAATTTTGAATAAAAATAAGCCTTATTGATTTTACCTTATTCATTTTATTCATCTTATCCTATTTTTAGCTTGCTTAGTCCCTCTTTCCCTCATTTGGTCATTTCAAGCCATTTTAGCCCTCTTTTAGCTTTTTTATGCTTTTCTATGCTTATTCTGGTTCCTTAGTCAACTTAATTTGACTAAAATTTGCCTCTTTTTATTGTAATTGACTTCAAATTCTAAGTCAACCCTCTTACCCTCCCCTCCTTGGTACTAGGTTTTCATTTTGGCCCTTACAAACTAGTTAATCACTCCATTCTATCTTTTCAACATATCGATTACACTAGGTTGACCTATACCTACTAGGTTGACCATATGGATTTTACCTTATTTCATCCAACTAGGTCGACCTAGTCAACCTAGTACATTATGTGTGCTAACCTAGTATATTTTTTGCAAAATGTGCATTTCATTCATTTTTTTCCTAAACCATTCATACCCACTTCTTGTATTCCTATTTTATACCCTTAAAATATAAGTTTGATCAATTTTTGACATATATAAATTCTTCAAATCAAATTTTATCACAAATTCACTTAATTCAATAACACATTTCAAAAACTAGTTTGAGATCCATAGTTGCATACATATAGTGTACCTAATACTGCCTCTACATGTCTTCCTTATCTAGCATGTCATCCCCTCACCATCCTATCCTTGTTTTGTCTTAGAAATTTCTTTCCTCTCTTTCACAATTAAAAGTGCAGAATTAATTCTCTTTTCCCCTATTTAAAAATATTTTTTAGCAACTCAATTCTTTCATTTATTTTTAGGTAGATTCGTTATTTTACGTCTATCTTTATTTTTGTTCATCCATTTTTCAAACCATAAAATTAATTATAATAATGATTATATAGAGATTATTTTACATTATCATATGAATATTTTATAAAAACTTTTATTTTTGGCTATTTTTTGCACTAACTTCAATAGGTTCACCTAGTGTACTCTACATTGGACACCTTCATCTATTTTGTAGTATACTTATTTATCTACAGCTCTAAGGTAAGTTAAAGGTATGTGTTTTTCAATTATATCCTTTCATTTATCTTATTTTCTACTTACTGCATCATGCTTAGCATCAAAATTTTCTGTTATCATGTTCTTTTCTCGAAGCACCATCCCACGTTGCACTTACATGACACGTCACGAGATTTGAGTGAGGCATATGTATACACATAATATTTTTAACTTTTATTTAATAATAATAATTTTTATCTTATAAGAACCTATCGAGTCTCAATCTCTTTGAGAGCATGCCTTAAGGGGTGTATCAAGAAATGGGTGGGCAGACCATTAGTGCTTCATAAGATTGTTGTTCTTTTTTCCACTTTCCATCTACACATTAGCCTCCTGAAACCATTAAACCCTAATATTATTATTATTGGTTATACCTATTCCTATCACTTTATATGTTTCATTCCTAATTTCTTAACTTAGCACCCTTTTGACCCATTGGTTGTGCTAGGTTGACTAGGTCAACCTAGTAGAGTTTAGGGACTTTTTCTCTCTTTTGGTTTGTTGGTATCTTGATTGACCTAGCACAATATGTTAGACCCAAAAACATACTAGGTCAACCAGGTTGACCTAGCACAAATAAAATATCTTAATTATTTTAAGGTAAGATACTACTATATATACAAGGTCATTTACCACCATTTCATAAGAGCAAATAATTAAGTGAATATGTGTGAATGAACATCTACTTATTTATCATTCTACTTGAGGAATAAATCATATGGTTCAATACTTTATTTGGAGCTTTGATCGTATCTTGTGGATAATTATTATGGATGCTAAGATAGGTTGTGTAGCCTAGAGCTATTTTATCTTAGTTATACTTACATATCACAACAATCTATTGCCAATCACCTTGGCCAAGGGGGAGATTTAGGCTTAGTGGGTTCATCTTCAAAGGTAAGTATTCCTAACTTCATTCCTCCTTTTGTAAGAGTAGATAGATAGTACATTTATATTCTTCTCTTCCATGTATTAAGATTACATATACATTGACATGAGAATTTATCTTCTATACATGTTTATTTTAGTTGTTTATTTTTTTTGTTTCTAACCCTTACTTTGTTCCACAAGCTTTGGTGCACACTAGATTATATTTACTTTTCTTTTTATTAGATTAGTGAAATATTAAATCATAGGACTATTTTTGGGTTATTGTGTGATTATGTTAGAATGTAGGCTTTGGAAGCCTACCTCACATGGTGTGTTGTGACAAGTGATCCCCTAATTATGTCTAGAATATCCTCACATTGGTCATGTTCCCACTTAATAATTACATGCCCACAATCAGAAGTGTAGGTGTGTTTTATCCCATTTGATCTATGATTGATTTATGAACATGATGCATTTTTGATTGCATATAGATAAAAGGAAAAAAAATTAAACTATGCTAATGAGGTGATACACCATAATGATCTCCACTAGGAGACCATACACTTGCACTATGAAACATGACTCACAATACTAGTCGCAACATCTTAGATTGCTCTAACATAAGTGTTTCAAACATAGAAGTGATATGCATTGAAATTTTAAAGGTGAGTGAAAAAGAGGTCAGATTTTTGACACTAATTCTACTCCTTATACTTAGAGATATAAAACTACACTAACTACACTTCATGTGTCTTTTTAGAAGGAGAACTACTTTCACCAAACATGAAAGAGTTAAGAAAACACAAGGATATATACTTATAACTTATCATTAGACTATGCACTACTTCATGAACTTAGATAAAAATCTATGAAATCAAAATAGGATTTTAAATCTTTATTTCAAATGAAAATTTAGTACTCAAAATAATAGGGGATTTCCATACCATGTGTGTATCTCTCACAAAGCCAAAAAAACTTGCATATATAGAGCATAAGAGAGGAGAGAAAATAAGAGAAGTGGAAGGGTCAAAAGTCCAAGTGTCAAGATGTGGAATCTAATTAAATTTCAATATAATGAAGTGGAAATGAGGTCAATAAGTTTTCATGGACAAGTGTCCATCATAATTTCATCATTCTCCTAAATTTGGCATAGAGACCTTAATTAGCCTTCTTAAAACTACCTTGTTTGATGATGAGTGAATTTGACTATATTAAAACATATTATAACTATTTAAAACATATTAAATATCCTAAGAAGGTGTAATATTGGTTTTAATAGTCATCATGTACCACTCAATTGATGAACTCCTCATGGACACTAGTTGTTTGTTGTTTGTAGTCACTGTTCACTTGTCCTTTAGGTCTAATTCACATATTTATCACTTAAGTGACCTAAAGTTGTTAAAAAATATGAATTTTATGGGTATTATACAAATTTAAAATCCCTATTTATATTTTTACTATCAAATAAAACTCAATAAACCCAAAGTCACTTTCCTCACCATCACATTTTGGCAGTCACTTTGCCTTCTCATTGTCTGTCCAAGACTACCTATAATGAATGGAATAGAAGATAGGTTTTCATGCTTATCTAAGTTTAAATATGAGTATATGGAGTTATAAAATTTCCATAAACACCTTCCACAATGATATTTTTTCATCAGTCCCCTTTTGTACCTATGAAACACATGAAAACCTATAGAAAATCTAGAATTAGGTTTATTTGTGAATGTGACCATAAGGATCAATTGGGTGTCAAGGAGACTAAGAAGGTTATAAACATGTACAAAACACTTTCATGTCCAATTTACCTATTTTTTATGCATTTCCATTTGTTTATTCTCCATCATGTTATTGAGAGGGTTTTAGGTTTCTTAACTTATTAACATTGGTTTATAATAGGAAAATGGGATTCATGTACATGTTTATTTATGATTGAACATTGTGTTTCATACCCTAAATTAATTTTGAGGTAAATAATACCATTGAATATTTAGTTTAACTCACTCATACCTTAGGACTATGCTAACATTCTCTATCACCAATGTTATTTTGAGTCTTATTTATGAGCTACAAGTTCATTTTGGTCTTAAAGGCATTTTATCTCTTTGAGAATTTTCAATGAAGATTGGTCTAGGTTTAAAACCATTAAAACATCATATTACATGGATTATAAACTTCCCCTTATATTAAAGATACTATATATAGACTCAGGTTTTAATGATTAAATCATTATGCCTATATAGATCCCATATGCCCTCACTAATAGATGACATTTTGTGTGAGCAAATACCTCATTTAGAGAAGTTAAGGTAACATATCCTTGTTATAACTTTTCAAACTCTACAAACATTAAACTCAAGTATTTTATCCCAAGCTGAGTTTTTAAGAAGCTTCACCATTTCAACAAGTTGATATGAACCCTATCTTGTGATTAAACCCAAAATATTCATTCTTATTTCCCTTTCAACCTTCTCAAAGTTTTAGGCTTCCGTGATCTTTTCACTTATGTAGGTCTCCATCTATATTTGATTATGGATAATATTCTAATATATTTTAATGATCAGTCTTTTTCTTGAAGATGATGGATATATATCATAATTTTGAACATGTAGTTTGAATCTCCCATAGACCATTAACATCTCCAACTTCTTAGACGTATATACTCAATATACATTCTACCTAAATAACTATGAGAATGTAGTTTTGGATATTTTTCATGATCATGTCATGGTGGTGTCATGAATATATCTTTGTTAGTGGATGAAGTGACTTGATAGTCTATGTGATAATTACAAAGTGCGCAATGTGCTTATTCTTATATCCT
This sequence comes from Torreya grandis, assembly GCA_037957365.1. Taxonomy (NCBI): domain Eukaryota; kingdom Viridiplantae; phylum Streptophyta; class Pinopsida; order Cupressales; family Taxaceae; genus Torreya; species Torreya grandis. Next base: position 1,844,098 of record JARHVA010003697.1, on the reverse strand, counting down.
TGAAGGTGTTTTGGTTGATCTTTAGTATTGACATGGTTCGAGATGTTCAAGGATGAGTTTTGTAATTAGATAATGTGTTATAATTAATTAATATGTTATATATTCTTTGACATCTTTTATACACAAGTGGAATTCATTAAGTCTATCATAGTTTTCATCTAAACACTTTAGGTCTAGTGGCAAAAAATTTGAGTTGGCAGTTTGATGATGTCACCATTACCATATGGGAATGATTCAAGGGGAGATGGTCATATGGTTATGATCATAAAAGTACATATTTTTTATATACGAGATATCAAGTCATGCATTAAAGTGAGATAAAATATATGAAGGTACAAAGTTGGCTTCTTAGTTAGAATTCATTGTTTTCCCATACTTAGCCAAATTTACTTTTAGCTAGAAAGAACTGAGTAAGCATGTTGATGAGGTATCTTGAAAAAGTGATCATATGGGTTTATTTATTTTAAGACCTATTTTATTTTAACTAATTTTTATATCATGTGATGTATTGAAACAAAAGATATGCATGTGTAAATTTGGGCTCCCAGACATTTTAACAATGTTTTCTATGTTCAAATAGAGCTAAGTAGTTTGATGATGGAATATATCACACATGTGTATATCTCAAGAAAAGGTGATAATATTTGTTTATTTAGTTTTAAATATAATTTATTTAAGATTATTTTTATATAATTTGATGTATCATATCAAAATTTATGCATTTGTAAAATTGTTTTCGTAGGTAGTTTGACTATGTTTTACCATAGCCAATTTTGCAATAAGACAAAAAGAGCCAAGTGAACATTTTGATGATATTATATCTTGCACATGTGAATATGTCAATATAATTTGATCAAATGGGTTTTTTTTATCATAGATAATTTTTGATAAATTTGAATTCACGCACTAAAGTGCAACAAAATTTATGGATGTTCAAAGTTAGCTTGTGAGGCATATTTGGACATGGTTGGCTCTATGATAGAAGATTTTGAGAAGGAAATTTAATGGAATTATATCTCTCACATGCAAGAGGTATAGGATTAATGTGTCATATGGTTGGATTCTCCTATGTGAGGAGATCATCTAGTCTAAATTTAATATCTTATGTTGAAGTACAAAAGAAGTTATTAATTATCAAAAATGGCTACTTAGGCATATTGATAGAATTCCCATAGTCATTTTTTATTGAGTTAAAGATTGAGTAAGATCAATGGTCAAAATTTATTCCAAGGATTCGTGGGGTAGTGAGATAAGGACAAGTGAAAAGGTATATGATAATGATCCAATGGCAAGTTGGCATTCATAAAGCTGATTAAATAGTGAGTGTTGATCATTAATGACCTGACTGATGCACAGAGATCAATGGAGATTTTTGAGTCAAAGTTCCTCGATACACGAGATGAGATCAACATGATATATGTTTAACATTTGGCTTTGGAAATCAATGCATTAAATATTACACAAGATTGATAGTATGATATTGATCCTGTGCTGAGAGTTAATGAGATTTGAGCATTACATTTGAAGGATAATTGTGATCGTTGCTATTAAAATATTTGAATTTACATAGGGAAAAACTAAAGATATATATTTTGACCATATATTTTCATATAATATGATTTTTTTATTAAATTAAATTAAAAGTATTAGAGGACTCCAAGGTGCATCTATCTATATAGATTTAAAGATCTGAATGTGAGTATAATCAGAGATATTGAGCCTAGAAAATTACAGTTCTTTTGTTTGTTTTTTATAAGGTAAGGTGGAAAACTAGGGGCTGAACCCTTAACAACCAAAAAAGACAAGAAGGCAATAAAAAAATGTCTTCAGAGAGACAACGGCACTAGCCGAGAACAACAGACAGAAACAAAACACAAGAAATGGAAAGACCAGAGTCAGAGAGGACTCCCCTTACATAACTATTGATTTGATAAGATCATTATGTTTTTTAGTATTCTTCACATTGTCAACATGCCCAGTATTATCCACCACTTCCATCATAGACATGTTCAGCATAATTGTATTCTAAAGTCCTTCGGTAAAAATCTTCTCTAGCTTCTGAATATAGTCCTTTAGGGCCCCAATTTCAGCTTTCTAATCAATCTCATTCTCAGTACCCTCACCAGCTTCCTCAACATACATTTTCCCCTTATTGTCAGCAATTCCCATAGTTTCAGCACCATGCTCCTTAATGACTTCAAAATCCTTAGTATCCTGCTTCCCTCTAGTGTCCTCCAAAATTTCTTGGATTTCTAGCTCCTTAAACTCTTCCTCCTGGGTTGCTTCTTCCAAAACACTTTCTGAGTAATCAATCAGTTTGGCCTTCAGGGTGGGTTTACCAGCAATCCACCCTGACCTTTGCACTCTAGAGGAGAATCCTTATTAATTTTGGAAGGCTTGTGAGGTTTACCGCCTTGGCCCCTCGTGGCCTTACTCGAATTCTTGTGGGTCCCCTCCGTGGTCTCTTTAATATTTTCTTCCTCTTCATCAACCTTTTTCTTCTTACCCTTCTTGCTTGCAAAAGATCTATGGGTATCAACAAGGGTCTCTTCAGGGGTGGAGAAAGAAACATCTTTTGTTTTGCTAGGAGCAGGGGAAAACCAGGACTCATCAATAACATCACCGGACACCGGGTTGGAAGGAATGTCTCCACTATCAACTCTGTGTTTTTTTTTGTTATTCAAGTGACTTGAGAAGGATATTCAAGATTGTGTTGATGTCATTTCTATTTCTCACAATGAATTAGCTATTGTATAATGTTTTATACTTTATGAGGATGATATATGCTAGTATTGGAGGTGTATTCAATCTGTCTTCAGCATACTCAAAAGGTGAAATAAGCTAACTATGATCAATTTAGAATATGAAAAGGGATATAAAGAGTAGACCCATGTATTTAAAATTCATCTTATGTTATTATTTTTCTTGAGGGAGTGATAAAGGAGTGAATGGATTCACATAAGACCTATAAGGGCTACAAGGGCCTTATTAAAATATGTAGTTGCTTAAGGGTAACCCATAGATGTAATGGCTGACATATGAAGACTTTACTGAGCTATGTCTTCATGTGATTTATGTCTTAAGTTTTAAGACATGCTTAATGGATAACTAGGGTAGTGATGATCAAGATTGCTTTATAAATAGTGAAATCAAAGTTGGTGATTTCTAAACTTGTAATACTGGGATGAAGGAGTGAAAGTGTGGAGCTGAGTGAAGGAGATAACCTTTAACATAGAAGGTATATGCTAGTGAGGACTAGTACAGAGTGAATAGGATCAAACATGCTATTATGATCAAGATGCTAGAGGTGATCACATAGGTCATTAGACCTAATAATCCTAGAAGAAGTAGAATAGGTGTGTATGCTCAAGAGGTTCTTTGATAGAGACTTGTATGTGTTTTTTTGTAGATAAAATAAGGGTTAGAGTGCTTTGAGGATGATTTAAATATAAGATTAGTTTGAGGACTATTTGTATGACCTATTGGTCATGATTTTGTTGGTAGAATAGTGTGCTTACTATTTAAGTATGAGTGAAGGTGAAGTGTGATAAGTAGAGGTCCATCATTAGGTGTTATTGACATCAGTTCAAAGGTGAATTTGTTTAATAAGTTTTATTGTGGTAGATTTATATCTAAGGTAGTTGTAGCCTCCTTTCAAGGTTAAACTTGTTAAAACATTTGGTTATTATTGTATCTTATCTAGATAGGTGTGTTAGTACCTTGGGGGAGTAGAGTCTCACTAAACATGGAATATAGTTCCTTGATAATTTTTAGATGGTCTAAATTGGTTCTTATCATTATAAGATAGTAGTCCAATTATAGGTTTTATTGGGTTTTATTCCCTAAGAGGGTTTCCCACATATGTCTTGTGTTATATGATTGATCTTGCATTGTCTCTCTTGCTCATTATTATGAATGTTGTATATGATTCATAAATGCTTGTCATAGCTGATTAGGTACTTATAAATATTAGAATTCAAGTTGAATTATTGTACTCATTAACTCACCCCCTCCTCTCAGTGATTGTATCTATAATAATTGGTATCAGAGTAGGTCCTTTAGAGGAAGCCTAGCATCTTGAACATGATCCTAAGTAAGTAAAAATATGGCTAAGTAGTTTAAGAAATAAAATAAATAGTGGAAGGTTATGATCAAGACACTTGAAGAACAAATATGTACTTTTAAGAAAGATTCCAAAGAGGATGAGAATATTATCAATAATCTCAAGGTTTAGTTTGTAGATGCCAAGATAATTTTATGTTCAAAAGAAAAGGACATCATGTGTGATGAAGAATATTTATATAACAGTAGAGAAGATAAAAAGGAAGTAGTTAATCTATAAGTTGAGCTCATGAGTGCACTTGGTGAATTAAAAGAAAAAAAGGAATCATAAGATGATAATTTTAATCAAAGGTCTTAAACCATAAGTTAGTTTTCTTGAGGTAATTTTGTTAGAGAGATAATGTAGAATAAAGGATGGCATGGTTAAAGAAGATAAGAGTGATAAGGAGAGTATCCAAGTTATCAGAGCTAAATTAATGGATACAATTTCTAGTATAATAGATAAAGAGGAGGAGGAAATTCAATTGGAAAGCAATCTAGGTTCATTGATGGATGCGCATGAGAAATTTGTTGTCAACATAAGGATTCTTGAATAATATCAAAATAAGTTAGATCAGGTCAAGATCAATGAAAGGAGTGTTAGACAACTAAATTCTTCAAGGTATGCTTGTTTATTTCGTGATAATTATTATACATGCAATAATTATGGCCATAGAGATAAGGATTTTAGAATGAATTCAATCAAGTATGGACATTCATGAAGTTATTATAAAAGGATTTTATATCCAAAGATTGATCACAATTCAAATCTATCAAAAGGTATGAAAGATGTTATTTATTTTAGTTGTCATAAGAGTGGACATATTACTATATTGTATCCAAATAGTGTTAAGATGTAGTCAAGGTATGTCAAAGGATATAGAGCTCCTAAAATGTTTGAGAAAGGACAAAATTAGGTATGTCTAACCAAAGTTAATCATTACCAATTCTTATAGTCATAATATTGATAAGAAATTTACTTTAGAAGGCTATGTTGTAGATAAGTCTAAACTCAAACATCAAGTTGGTAAGATGGCTATAGAAGACAAGAAGAGTCAAACTACAATATGGAGACTTGAGATAGTAGAGACTAATAATAATAACCCTATTTAGTCTAAGAGTCTTAATGGATTGTTTTCCAAAGTGGAAAAATAATCAAAGATGAAGGAAAGTTAAGAGTTTCTATTGACAACATTTATTGACAAATCTAAAGAAGAGAATGAAGTCAAGGATACAGTTAAAGTCAAGCAAGACTACAAGTTAGATAAAGATATAGAGATATGGGAGTCTCTTGATTTTTGGGAATTTTAATGTCTCTATGTCAAAGGGGTGTCTCTATCTAAGCTTCAAGGAGACACTTGTTAGTCAAAATAAACTTGGTGGTTATCAGATATTATTTGGTAAGAAGGTATGAAAATAAGGTATGTTTGTGTAGTATTTTTATATATCTATCTATTGGAGAAAAGAAGTTTATGAAGAATATTAGTGGTTCTATCTTGAGAAGGAGTTAGATTATTGATCATGGTTTGGATGTAATAGTAAACAGGTGAGTCTAAAATATCTATTTTCATATTAGTTTATGGTAGATTCCAATTGTGTATGCCATGGAAGTTTATAGTGTTATGAAGATAAGGTGTCTCTATACAAGTATTGACTATGATTGGATAGTATTTGAAGACTTGTTAAATATTTCATGTTCTTGATGAAGAATGAAGTTATGGGGAGATTTGTAATTGGTTAGGTCCTAGGATCATAGGACTGAGTAGTTGAATCTGAGAAAGAAGATATAGAGAAGCTAGTTTATGTGTTGAAAATAATAATACCAATCATGAAAGGTCTTTGGATAAGGGGGAATAATAATTTCATGTGTTTTCTCCAAAGATATGTGAAGGATATATAGTACAAGGTTAGAATCGGTGGTTTAATGTGGCTTAATGAGATTGATGGATTGTCAAGAAGTGTTTAGTGCATATAAAGGTCTATGCACTTTTTTTTGATGTGCTCTAGGTGCTTTTGAGGTCTGAAGGCCTAAAATGTGTTATAGGATGTATATGTTACCAAAGGTATGGAAGCTCAAATCTTGTTCCATAAGTGTGTAATGGGTGTCTCCAAGTGTGCATGAAGTTTCATATATGTATGTTGACTAGAATGATGTTTGTTGACCCTACCTATTTTGAGATTCTAGGGTTTTGATTATTCTAGAAAATTGGTTTGATTTATGAGTTGAGGTATGTGTCTTATTAATTTTTTGAATGGGATAAATGGATGGTCAAATCAAGCTTCATATAAAATTAAAGGTTTATGGTTCTCAAGTTGTTCAACTTTTTATCAATATGGAGGGCTACTTAGCTAGAAGGTTTGTCAAGGAAGTATATTAAAGATAATGGTATTGGTGATGAAAATTGGTGTGATTTAGGGGGAATATGATAATAATTCATATATGATGTTTTAGGTCTTGAAGATGTGTCTACTATAAATTGTGGGCTCTACAAGTTTCAGGTAGGGCTATAAGGAAGCTAGATAGATGCCTAGTTTGAAGAAGAGTGATTTTTGCTTAATATTATAAAAAGAGAAAGGTGTGTGTATCTAAAGGTATATTATCAGGTTGTGTAGTGCATGTTTCCTATTTTTTATAGTTTATATTCATAGTTGGTGGTTATGGAAGTGTCTTGAGAAATATATATAGTAAGCTTACATGATGGTTCTTCACAGTGTGGGGAGACCTGAAGATTCTCAATATGTGTATTGGCTCATATTTATTAGGGGGGTCCCTGTAAGATGTTTCTTGATGTTTTCCATCATATTTTTATGGTTCTATGTGTTAGTTTTTCATTGGTTACAATGCTTGGTTGAAGAGAGTATTGGCATGGAGCAAAAGGATGTTGTCAAGGCAAGAAGAGGCAAGCTCAAGGTAAGGGGGAGTGTGTACTACATTTCTAAGATGGTATAATCTTGATTGGTAGTATTTTTAGGTCCTAAAGATCAATGTGTGCCCACTTTGTCATTATGTCAAAGGGGGAGAAAGTTACTATTGGGGATAAAGTTCCTATTGAAGGAGTGCTTTAAAGAGAGAGAAGATGAGTTGTATATTGTTATCTATGATGAGTGTTGGAATCAATGACAAAGGGGGAGATTGTTGGAGACTTGTCATGATGATGTCATGGTGGTGTCATGGAGATATCTTGGTGAGAGGATAAAGTGCCTTGATAGTCTATGTGATAATGACAAAGTGTGGAATGTGATTGTTCTTGTATGCTTTAAGTTAGCTTGGTTAATCTTTAGTATTAACATGGTTAGATATGTTTAGGTATGATTTTGGTAATTTTATCATGTGAAATAAGTATATAATGTTCTATATATGATTTGAAAGCTTATGTATACAAGTAGAATTCATTTGGTCTATCATAGTATTTATCTAGACACTTTGGGTCCAGTGGCAAAAAATTTGAGGCTGCAGTTTGATTATGTCACTATCGCCACATGGGAATGAGTCAAGGGGAGCTGGTCATATGGTTATGATCATAGTAGTCTCTAGTTTTTATGCACTATATTTCAAGTCATGCACCAAAGCATAATAAAATATATGAAGGTCTAAAGTTATCTTCTTAATCAGAGTTTAATATTTTCCAATACTTAGCGAAATTTGTAGTTAGCAAAAAAGAACTAAATAAACATGTTGATGAGGTTATAATTCATGTGTGATGAGGTATCTGGACAAAGTTATCATATGGGTTTGTTTATTTTTAGACATAGTTTATTTTTGCTAATTTTTAGATCATGTGATATAACATGATGAAAGATATACATGTGCAAAGTTGGGATATTAGACATTTTAATAGTGGTTTCTATGTTCAAATAACATTGAGTAAATAGTTTGATGATGGATTATTTCACACATGTGGACATATAAATAGAAGGTGATCAAATGGGTTTATTTAATTTTAGACCTAGTTTATTTGTGCTAATTTTTAGATCATGCATATAGTGTGTAAAAATATACGCATTTGAAAAAATAGGCTCCCAAGTAGTTTGATTATGTTTTCACATACATGGCCAATTCTATAATGAGGAAAAAAGAACCAAGTGATAATTTTAATGGTGGTATATCTTGTACATGTGAAGGTGTCAAGATAATCCGATCATATAGGTTTATTTGTTTTTTTATCATAGATCATTTTTTCTAACTTTGATTTTATGCATTGAAGCACGATAAAAGATATGGATGCTTAAAGTTTGCCTCTTAGGTAGATTTTGACATGGTTGGCTCTATGACAAAAGATTTTGAGATGGCCCTTTAATGGTATTATATCTTTCATGTGCAAGATTTCTATGAGTAGTGTGTCACATGGTTAGATTTTCCTATATGAGGTGATCATCTATTCTAAATTTTATATCATACATTGAAGTGTAGAAGAAGTCATTAAGGATAAAAAATGGCTACTCCAGAATATTAAAAGGGTTTCCATAGTCATTTTTGAATGAGTTAAATCTTAAGAAAGATTGATGATGTGAATTTACTCTAAGGAGTTAGGAGGTAATGAGATGAGGATAGATGCAAAGGTATAGGATAATGATTTAATGGTGAGTAGGTGTTCATGTAGTTGATCAAATAGTGAGTGTTGATCATTAATAACTTGACTAATCTGTAGAGATTGACAAAGTGCATTTAGTCAAAGTTCCTAAATTTCACAACATGAGGTCAATATGATAGATGCTTAGTGTTTGTATTTGGTAGTATAAGATTTAAACCTTAGAAAATATTGATGGTGTAAGATTGATCCTAAGCTGAGAGTTCACAAGACTTGAGCATTTTGTTTGAAGGATAATTGTGCCTATTGCTATTCAAATATTTGAATTTACATAGGGAAAAATTAGAGCTCTATATTTAAACCATATATTTCCATAGAAGATGAATTTTATCATGTAGTAAAAATCAAAGTGGTAGATGACTCTAAGGTGCATCTAGTTATATAGATTTAAATATTTTAATGTTAGTAAAGTTAAAGATATTAAGCCTAGAATTTGACTATGTGTTTGTGTTTGTTCTGTAAGTGACCTAGTAAAGATATTTGAGCTTATGTCAATTTTGTTTCCATGTCTCATGATGAATTAGATATTCGAGAATCTTATAGAATCCATAATGATACTCTGTGTAGATTTTAGAGGTGTATTCAATCTATATTGAGTATGAACAATGCTTAAGAAGTTGATTGTGTGTTCATTCATAGTGATTGTATGTACTAGGTCAGTGTTTAAATTGTTTGAGCATATGCAAGGGTGAGATAAGTTAATTGTGATCATTTGAGGATGTTGAAGGGAACATAAGGAGTGGACCCATGTATTTAAAAGTGGTTTTATGTTCTTTTCTTGATAAAGGGAGTGTTAAAGGAGTGAATGGGTTCACATGAGACCTATAAGGGCTACAAGGGCCATATTAAAAGGTGTAGTTCCTTAAGTGTCACCCATAGATGCAATGGATAACATATAAATATTTTATTCAGACATGTCTTCATGTGATAGATATATTAATGGTTAAGACATGCCTAATGAACAACCAAGGTAGTGATTATCAAGATTACTCTATTAATATTGAAATCAAAGTTAGTGATTTTTAGATTTGTAAGACTAGGATGAAGGAGTGTAAGTGTGGAGCCAAGAAAAGGAGATAACCTTTAAAAGAAAATGAATAAGATAACGAGTAATAATATAGAGTGAAGAGGATTAGACAAGCTAGTTTGAGCAAGATGTTGAAGGTGATCACATAGGCCATTGCACCTAATAAGCTTATAAGAGGTAGAATGGGTGAGTATGCTCAAGAGGCTATTTAAGAGAGACGTGTGTGTGTGTTTTATGGAGAAAATAAGGGTAGAGTGACTTGATGATGAGTTGAATAAAATATTACTTTGATGACTATTCATATGACCTATTGGTCGTGATTTTATTGGCATAATAGTGTGCTTATTGTTTGAGTGTGAGTGAAGGTGAAGTGTGATAGGTAGAGGTCCATCATTTGGTGTTGTTGACATTATTTCAAAGGTGGATTTATTCAATATGTGTTATTGTGGTACCTCAAAATCTAATGTGGTTATAGCCTCCTTGAAAGGTGAAACTTGCTAAAAGGTCTAGCTATTATTGTAGCTTAGCTAGATAGGTGTGGTAGCAACCTGTGGGATTGGAGTCTCACTAGATAGGGATTGTAGTTCTTTGATCATTTATTGATGGTATAAATTGGTTCTTGTAATTATAGGATATTATTCCAATTATAGGTTTGATTAGGTTTTGTTACCCAAGAGGGTTTCCCATGTATGTCTTATGTTATGTGATTGATCTTGAATTGTCTCTCTTTCTCATTTCTATGAATGTTATATATGCTTCATGAATGTTTATGGTAGCTTATTAAGTACTTTTAAAAATCAAAATTGAATTTGTATTATTTGGGCTCATTGATTTACCCCCTACCTACTCAGTGATTGTATCTCTCACATGTAAGCTCACCATGAACTTAAGTAGCTACCTATATGATCAACTAATATTGGAAACTCACATTGTATTGATATGGATGAAAAATAACTTGTTATCCTTCACTCTAATCCACTTATAGATAAATGAACTCTGTAACTATGGAAGTCATACTTTGTAGACCATTAGGTGTTCACTTTTAAATCAATGAGATAGTCCTATTTATCTCCTCATGCTCACACATGCAAAACCCACTAAGACCAATCATGAAAATAATGGACATGCTGTTTAAGATCATATACACCACCTATTTTATTCTTATCAATGTAAATAGAGAAGAAATCTGAAGCCATTGGTAATGTGTAAGGAGTTTAGAGTTAATAACATTATTAGTGATGGTTCATGAAGCACAAACCACTAAACTAGAAACTATTGCCTTGAAAAGGAAGGCCACAAAGGCTGCTAACTCCCATCAAGTTTACTCTCTTGAACTCTCATCCACTTATCCATACTAACTATAAATTGGTTGACTTTTTTAACCTACCCAAGAGAATGATGAGAGATAGAGGTTAATTTTTGGTTATTTTGGGCATGTTGAATCTTACTAAGCCTAAAATTAAATGGTGAGGATGTGAAGGGACTCTTCTAAAGTATTCCCACATGCCAAATGTGTCACTCAAGTTGTATAATTGCCTAAAACTACCCATTCTAGTTTATCTTCTTGGATGGATCTGTAACCTACAAAATTCAATTTCAAAACTATGATCTCTAACATATTCCAACATATGGGATGTTGGATTACACTTTAACACATTTTTACTCTTTTAGGAAGCATACAATTTCATTAAATGACCCAAAAGATAGCCTAAGATGACATAAACCCAACTTAAGCAAATATGATAAAGATAAAACATGTTTTGTGACCTCATTACCATGGGATCACCTTTCAACATAGAAGACCCTATAACAAATTTGAATGGGTTGACTTAATTTGTTCTAGGGGTAATATTAGTCAATAATTTGGCAATTTCTTAGGGGTAACAAACCTATTATGCTAAGGACTAGTTGCCTTCTCCTATCTATTTGAATATGGAGTAACCTATACATTATAATTGACACTGATAATCCTTTGAAAGGACACTGAAACTACACTAGATACATCAAACTAACACACAAGATAATACACAAAAAAAACACACTTGTGTTCTCAACAACTCTTAGGGAAAACACACACAACATAATCAAAACACATAGAGATCCTTGTATGTACAATACCTCAAACACTTGAGGTGAAGAGTAAATTCATCATTTCTTCAACTAGGGTTAAAGACAATGCTCCTAGCATCATTTCTACTCCATGATAATAAACCTCCATTTAATGCATGCTTCTCAATGAATACTTGCTTATGAGAATATTTAAATGACTTACCATCTTTGGATATTTTATGATCAATATTTTTATCATTTGGAGTTCTCAAAAACATTCCATCTAGCTCTCTTAAATTTAGGTTTACTTGACTTTGCATCTAGATTGACTTCTATCATGCTCCTTTGATATTCTTCATTTTACTCAATAAGGGGCATGAAAGTTGAATGAACTTCACCTTCTTTTAGAACATGATGTAATTCGTGTTTATGATAATTAATCTTGTCTTCTTTCTTCTCCAACATGTCTAAAAGTGATTCAACATTAGGCTAAGCTTTGGACTGCTCCTCAATCACATAACCTTCTACCTTAGACTCATTACACTCCTTTATTATTGTAGTCATCTTGGAAGTAGTTTGAATCTCATTCCCATCCTTATTTTGATAGTCTCCTTCATGCTTAGGATATCCATCAACAACCTTATTATTAGATTCATGCTTCTTAGGAAGGTGAGTTTACTTACTCAACTATTCAAACTCTTGAACTATGGTATGGAATTATTGCCATAGATCATCTTATTTTTCATGGTTGTTATATTTATGGACTTTCCCATCTTGGTCAAGTAGAATGGAATTGTCTTCCTCATTATCCTAATCTACCATAATTTATAAACCATTATCATCATGGATATTAATAAGGTAATTACTCTCAATAGCTTATTGAAAAGAATTATCAATGAATACCTAGAAATTTTCATCACCTTACTCATGGATAATGTATGTGCTAAGGTTTGTTACTTCAATGAAAGTATATGAATCATGTCCATAATTTTCATCACCATAATCATATAGGAAAATATTAGAGATACCTTTAAGATTTTGGTATTTTCCATCATCTATATCATACTCTTCTTCATCATTGATGGTATAATTTATATTATAACTTGCTTCTACATTGGATCAATATGAAACCTTCACAATGTCTATGTTCTAATAGTCACCATTACTCCATACATTAATTTTAAGGCCAATATGGACCAATTATCTGAGAGATATCCTCTTATCTTAGTGGTAAAGTCCCTCGATAGGTAAATAGAAAAGTGAGTAGTCCAATCAACCACTATTATATCTTGAAGGATTGGGAAACTTGGGACATCATGCAAAAAAACTCTCAAAATTTTGATGATCCCTAATAGCTTAGATGGTTTCCCATCAAGTTTATACACTCCCTTGCTATGTGGCTCATATTTTTATCCCAACTTATATACCACAAGCTTAGGTATAACTGAAGTACTTACCCCACTATCCATAATGCAATTATAAATAATATTGTCTCCCATAATGAGAGTAAGGTATAAGGGTGGGGTATATTTAGATTTATAGGGTTAAACAATGTAAGGATGAGAATTAGTGATGGATAAATCACCATGTCTTGATGGTTGAGAATTGATGTGGGTGTGGGATAGTTACTCTTGAAGAATTTCCTTTTGATCAAGCATGTGGAGTACTTCCCAAAGGGATATATATGTTTTAGTATTCCTCAATGAATAAATGATGTTAAATAAAGGAAAGTTTACCTTTTAATGTATCCTTGAAGTAAAATAAGTGCCTTAATCTCTAGGAAATGGATCACTTTGATTCACCCTTCCCATATTATAATTTTGAATAGGTCTTGATGTTGTAGTGGCTAATATATTTTCAATCACACCTTGTGGCCTTGAATAAATATTGTTTGGACTTGTATCAACACCATCAAAATATCCAAAATCTTTATTCTTTGATCTTGTATTGGATTCAAATGAGGTACCTTAGTTTAGTATAAATGTTTCTTCCATTATAAAGTTGGTCAAGCTCACTCTTTGAGGTTGCCAGCATTCATTTGTTTCTACTTGCATGAAGTTTTCATAATTTATTGTCAAATGAAGAGTAAGTCCAGCTTGAGATACCAAGTCTTTATCTTCACCTTCATTTTCATCTATGTATTATCCTTGAGTCTATAATTATTCTCATTTAACCAAGTTACTATAGATAAGAACCATGGATCTTTTATTAGGAGTAGAGGTTAGATTAAAGGCATTGGGTGGCCTATTTAAGTTAAGATGGCCTTGCCCTCTTCCTTGATAATATTGTTAAGGTGGGAACCTAATTTATTGTGGAGGATAGGAGTAGGGTTTTTGGTTAAATCCATATTAGAGATTTATTTTCCTAACTTGAGCCTCTAAATATTTATATCTTACCTCCCAATAAATGGATCCTCTAACTTATTTGTGGTAGCTTTAGACTTGTTTCTTGTACTTGGGATTGGAACAATAATTGGAAGAGTAGAAAACATGTTAGGTATAATGGGAATAGATAATTTTAGAAGGTGTTTACTAGCTTATATTAAACCATTCTAGGTTATGATGGACATGTCATAGGGTTCAGGGAAAGTGTATCCACCCATGGACTACAACATGATGGCTATATCAATCCCAATGTTCCTTAGGTATGTAGTGGAAACAAAAATTTTAGGGGTCTCATGGGAGGTGACATACTATACCATGTTCTTTGAAACCTCTCATTGAAGTCATTCATAGTGTCCTTAGGACCTATTTGAATCACATTAAAATAATGAATGAGTGATGTCTGATCACTTTTATCTTCAAACTTTTGGGTTAACAACTCTCCAAACTCATCCCAAGTGGTGATACATCCTCCCAGTAATGTTTTATACCAAACAAGGGATTTACAGTAAGAGACATGGCAAGTAACCTAACTACATTGTTAACTTCAATGAAATTATGAATGTTATAAAAGTTATAAATTTCCCTAATATGCTCACTTCAGTTCATAGGACCTTCCACATTAAAATTTGGAACACTCTTTTTGGAATTGGGAGGGATATCATCATATGCATTGAGGTGCATGGGATTTTTAGTGTAAAAGTCTAGGAAATCATGCTACCCAACCATGTTTTCCTCAATTTCCTCTTCACTCTCTTGATCTTCTTGGATTTTAAATTATTATTGCTCTTCAACTATCAAGATAATCTAAGGATGTTTAACTTCAAGAGGAAGTTCAAGTTGAGAGAGTGGATCTACAGGAAGTTTCCTCTACTAGTAGATGACATAATAAGGACCATGAAGTATGAAAAAAATACATGATAAAAGTTAGTCTAAAACAATATATTTCCTTTATTGGATTCACCAAATGTTGAGTAGAACATATGTATGTATTTATGATGTTATCAAGACTAGAATTCACCTTGATAAGATGCATTTTAGATAATAGTCACATCAAGCATGCTATAACTATTGTCACTCAATCTTGCACCCTAGAGAGGTTGTTTAATAATTTTATAGATTGAGTGAAAATTTGGTTTACCTTTAGGACTTTGGATTTCCTATAGTAGAGGTAAACCACTATGTTTAAAGGATAACTTCCTATATTAGTCTTTGACAGTTTATCACCTATACTACTTGCTTGTTTAGAAGAAAAAGGATATAAGGAACAAAAAGTAACCTATGCTAATGAGGTGATAAACCATATTGATCTCCAATAGACTACCATATGATTTCACTATGAAACATGACTTAAAATACTAGTCTTAATATCCTAGATTGATCTAACATAAGTGTTTCAAACATAGAGATGATATGCATTGCACTTCTCAAGGTGAGTGAACAAGAGGTCAGATTGTAGAGACTAATGCTACTCCTTACACTTAGAGATGAAAAAATACACTAACTACACTTCATGTGACCTATTATAATGAGAATTATTTACACCAAACATGAAATATTAAAGAGAACACAAGGATAGTGTAGTGAATCATTACACTAAAAGATCAGACTATTAGCAAATCCACCCTCCAAGATCATAACATCTCACCATGATTCTAAAGCCTAGATTGTGGGCTAAATTTACACCCATACACTAGGATCTACTACATGTATGAGGCTCAAATGAACACCTTCATGTTGGTGTAACCACCCACTCTATGATTTGAACTTGGATGGAGGCTCTGATACTAAATGTAATGAACCATTACACTAAAAACTCAAGGCATTAGTGAAATCCACCCATCAAGATCATAACATCTCACCACACTTTTAAGACCTAGACTTTAGGTTGGATTTTCACCCATACACCAGGATCCCCCACATGTATGAGCCCTAAATGAAGATTATCATGCCAATATAACCACCCACTCTATGACATGAACCTAGGTGGAGACTCTAATACCACTTTTAAGAAAATTAATTATATGTTTGCATGGAATTATTATATATTACAAAGAATTGAAAAATATAAGATATCACATAATAATAATTGATAGCAGAGCATAATACTTAATATGATGATCAAAGACTAATCACTACCTCCTATATATAGTATACTTAGCCATGGTTATTCCATAGGCTGAACTAACTAAGAACATAGAGAATTGTAACAAGAATATAAAAGAGGTATGTAAGCTATAAGTCAACCAAACATCTCCCTATACATGCCAAAAGTTAATGGAATATCATGCCCCTTCCTTTAAAAAAAATATTGTCCTCAACAATAAATCAACTCTAGATGTTGTTGCACAAAGGATTCATCCTCCCATGTGGCATATTTGTATAGTGGATGCTTCTATTTTATTAGGTACTCTTTAATCTCTCTAAACCATAGGTACTTAGTGTGCATTCGAAGGATCACCTCAAGATCAAGAACAAATATTCCTTCTTCATCCAATTCTAGTAACTTAGTTTGAGTAGCAACTCTATGTCTAATGAATTTATTTATTCATGATACATGAAATACTAGATCTATGTGAGTGGATGAGGGAAACTCTAACTTGTAGGTCACACTAACAATTTTTTAAAAGATCTAATAAGGTCCATAATACTTAGGGGACATCTTGTTATCTTTTTTCTATTACTTTAATGAAATCTACTTATATGGTTGCAATTGAATAAAGACACAATCACCAATGTCAAAATACCTCTCACTCTTGGGTTGATCTACTTGATATTTCATGTGATTCTAGACCATGGCTATATCGGAGTTGTTTCCAAAATCTAAATAATGTAAATGAAATGGAGATGTGATCACATGAGATGAAGCAAGTGCACACCACATAGATGTTAAAGCAATTTGAAATTACACAAGAAGATAAATTACACAAGACAAAATGGAGAAAACCAAAATTTGATTAACATGAGATGACCAAAGTGAAGAATACAAATAGGAGAGCACGTAAGTAACTCCTCCACAAAAGGTGGCCAAGACACCCCAAGAATAGACTATAACTCCTCCATGAAATGTGTTGATAAGGTGCTAAGAATAGAGAAGTAACTCCCATCAAGGGAGTTACTTATGACATTCTTATGACACCTATCGCACACATCCCCACATAAGCTATCCTATCCCACAAATGTAGGAAAACTCCATGTATGCACAAAAATATAATATCCATAGTTAATAAATAGGGAAAAATAAAAACCTACACTAATACCCCCTACCATAAGCGTAGCTTAGGTGGGCAGTGTGGAAATATAAAATGTGTCCCAACAGCTAGGCCTGATGAGGTACCCATGTACAAATGTAATCTCCCATAATATAGAGAAAAGGATAAAAACCATAGGAAAAAACACCCCCCCCCAAAAAAAAAGAGATACATAAAAGAAATGAAGAGGCTAGAAGGCCCCCTAATGATGATGTTGTTGTAGATGTAGACCGCACCCCAAGAAGAGCTCATAGATGAATGAACTTGCTCTTGATGAAAGGTTTCATGAAGATGTCTGAAACTTACTTTGAAGACTAGAAAAATATCAAGTCAATGACCTGACTATGAATAAGCTCCCAAATGAAATGCATGTGAATCTATATGTGCTTAGTTTACTAGTGTTGAACTGGATTCTTACAAATTTGAATGGAACTCTAGTTATCACATTAAATGATGGTGGGCTGCCTGATAGGAATGTCAAACTTAGAAAGAATCTCGTAAAGCCAAATAGCCTCAGTAGCTGCATTAACAACTCCTCTATACTATGCCTCTATGGATGATATAGCAATAGCATTTTGCTTCTTGCTAGACCAACTGATAAGACCATAACCTAGAGAGAAACTGTAACTAGAAGTGGACTTGTGAGTCTATGAATCGCCAGCCCAGTCTGAATCTATATATCCAACTAAGTTAACCTCTATGCCAAATCTGTAATGAATCCTGTATCTATGTGAACCCTAAATGTAATGCAAGATCCTCTTAGCTACTTCCTAATGTAGCTCATGAGGTTCTTGCTTGAATTTAGAGCCAAGTCCCACTATATATGATATGTTGGGCCTGGTGTGCATCAAGTAGATGATACTACCAACAAGTTATCGATACCAAGTGGCATCAACCAATGGTGAAGAATAGTCAGCCTCAAGCTTGAATCTTGATAGAAAGGGAGTTAGAGATGACTTGTAATCAGCCATGATAAATTGAGCCAATAAATCAAGAGCATACTTAGGTTATGCAAGAGAAATCCTTGAATCTGACTGTGAGATCTCAATGCCAAGGAAGTAGTGTAACAAACCCAAGTCTATCATGTCAAATCTATCCTAGAGAGATGCCTGCATCACTACAATAGCTGATGAATAACTCCCAGTGATCATAAGGTCATCAACATATATAACCAAAATCAAGAGCAAATCTTCCTGCCATAAGAAGTAGACATTGGGATCAGAATGGCACCTAGTGAAACCTATTATGAGAAGGAAGGAATCCATCTTGGCATACCAAGCTTGAGGGGCTTGTTTGAGGCCATAGATAGATTTCCTAATTCTTCATACTAAGGAAGAATCCTGAACAAATCTTGGTAACTACTCCATGTAGATCTCCTCCTCTAGGTCTCCATGAAGAAAGGCACTCTTCACATCCATCTAGTGCACATCCCAACCATGTGCTACATCAATAGCCAAGGTGAGTTGGATAGAAGTCATCTTTGTAATGGGTGCAAAGGTCTCTGAGTAGTTAATGCCTACCACCTGTGAGAAACCCTTGGTGACCAATCATGCCTTGTACTTATCAACTGACCCATCCACTGCAAACTCAGTCTGATATATCCACCTAAATCAAACCATCTTTCTTCCCTTAGGAAGTGAATTCAAATCCCAAGTGTGATTTTTGATTAAGAAAGAATATTCTTCCTCCATAGCACTATCCCACTCAGGTACCCAAAATGCCTCTCAAAAAGTCTGTGGATCTGAAACTAAATCAAAAAAGGCATGTGGATCTCTCTAAAAATCCCCCTAGTATGTACTTCATCTATGGGATCTCCTACCCAAGTGCCATCACTCTCAAGTGTCTGTCTAGCCTAAAGTGGCCCAAAAGTGGGTGAGTCAGGTGCTAACTCCTCATCCTCTAACTAACTAGAGGTAGATGAATCTACATCACTGTCCTCACTGTCTGAACTCAAAGAAGAATAAGAAGAAGAAGAAGAAGATGTATTTGGCTCAAGAACCTACTATGGCTGATCTAAATCTATTAAGAAATCATCATGAAGAAGTAGATCTAATGAGGGAGAAGAAGTGTCAAGTGTTGAGTCTTTAGGACTCTCCTAAAAATGGACACTTCTCTAGATGAACAACTCATGAGTGACTAAATATAGAAGGTGATATCCCTTAAAACCATCTGGATATCCTACAAAGATGCAAGGCTTGGACTGACATTCGATAGCTTTGTATTTCTTCTTTAGAATGTAGGCCATGGCTAGGGATTTGAAAACCCTAAGGTGCTCAACACTAGGTTTCCTTTTATGCTAAGCTTTAAAGGGTGTTATCCCTTTCAAAGCTTTATGAGGAACCTTGTTTTGAATGTAGTAAGCATAATTAATGGCTTCAGCCCAATACTATGGTGCTAATGATTTGGAGTGAATCATACAACTAGCCATCTCTTTTAAGAACCTATTTTTGTGTTCAACAAGCCCATTCTATGAAGGACTGTAAGTGATTGTGCACTGCAAATCAATCCCCTCTATGGTGCAAAACTACTCACACCTGTTACTGACATACTCCCCTCCATTATCAATTCAAAGAACCTTCATGGATTTCTCACTCTATTTCTCAACAAGAGCCTTGAAGTCTAGAAAATTTTCAAACACTTTAGACTTTTGTTTGAGAAAATATATCCAAGTGTACCTAGAGAAATCATCAATGAAAGTGAGGATGTACTTGGCCCTTGTGAAAGATGCTTTGGGAAAGGGTCCTAATACATCTCTATGGACTAACTCCAAAGGTTGTGAAGCCCTCCAAGCTTTGCCTTTGTCAAATTTTGCTTTGGGATGCTTCCCAAGGGAACACCCCTCATAAAGTCCTTTTGAGAATTGGACACGAGGTAAGCCAATGACCATGTCATTTTTGCAAAGTTGCTCAAGGTAGAGGTAGTTAAGGTGGCCAAACCGCTCATGCCACAATTTTTTAACTCCATCTGAATGAGTTAGCAATGCTATTGGAGAATAATCTAATTTAAAATGTGAGAAGGTGTATAACCTAGCTTGGTGATCTTCCCTACCCACTACCACTGTAGTATCACTATGCAACTCCTTGATAACCACTGAATCTGGTAAAAACTCAACTCTCATGTCCTGACCAATGTGAGTGATTTGGTACATTGATAAGAGATTAGTTGAAAGACAAGGAACACTTAGAACATTATTGAATGTTCCTCCTTCCATTTCAATTGACCCTTTCCCTACAATAGAAACTAATGTGTCATCACCCAAACTAATTGAAGTCATGCTACAAGGCTCTAAAGATGAAAACTCAACTAGTGAAGAGCCCATGTGGTGAGAAGCGCCTAGGTCAATGACCCATGAAGATGTAGAAGCTATTATAGCTATAAGGGCCTTGCCCTTTTCTTTCTCCTTACCCTTGCCTTTTTCCTTGGTAGAATCTTGGGTAGATGAATTTTGCTTGATGGACTCAGGAACACCTATGTTGTTTTTCTCTAGAAGATGAGTTAGGTGATTTATTTTTTTCTTCATGAATTTGTGTTCCTCATGCCCTATATTTTTAAAATAGGCACACTTAACCTTCTATTTCTTATGTTTAGCATTGGAGGATGAAGACTCAGTGTTGTTTTTAGCAAGATTGGTGTTTTCTTTCTTCTTCTCTTGGTCCTTGTTCTTTTTCTTCTTCTCCTTTGTTGAAGTCTTATCCTTACCATCTCCAGCTATCAAAGCTTGGGGTTGAGTAGACTTAATTATGCCCATTTTAATTAGATTGTCTTTCTCCCTAGTCAAGTTGACAATGAATGAATCCAAAGAAGGCATTTTTGATGTATTGCTAAGGGCACTTTTTGTGGCATGGAAAATGGAGACAAAGACTGAATAGCTTAGACCTAACTTAGTGAGAATAGAAAGGATGAGTTGATCATATTTATTCTCTATCCTAAATTATTTAAATTGTAATCTAAGGGCCTTAAACTTAGTGAAGAAATCCTGTAGGGTGTCAAAGTTGCTAGGACTTAGACTTATGAGCTCATTTTCGAGCTCATGACCTCTCATCTCATCAAGCTTCCCAAATAAGTTTTCTAGGGTGTCCTATATTTATTTGGGAGTCTTAGAGTTTTATAAATGGAAGAGAAGTTTTAGAGACATAGACAAGCTCAGTAATCCATAGGCTTCATCACTACAGTTGTGCCACTTGACCTTTTTAGCATCAGTGTTGGGTTCTACTTTAGTACCCATGGTGATCTTATGCAACCATTTTCTTCTAAGAATGATTGACATTTTAACCTTCCATTCATGATAGTTGAAGGGTGTTAGGGGTTTAAGTTGAAAACAATCTATTTTATGCTGAATTTAGGTAAGGTTGTGTTGATTGCAAATTGTGAAATTATGTAGAAAGGAGAATGAAAGCAAAGATTTACAAGTTGTGAAAAGAAATCACACCCCCATAAAATGTTGAGCCCCACAAAATATTCAAGTTCATGCTCAAAATATGTTGGGCTTAACTAATAATGTGTCTTAGAGCAATCAGTGCAAGACTATAAGCAAATAGGATGTCGAACTCAACCGAAAATGCATCCCAGGAGAACCAAATTTTAGGCACTTTATAAACTAGTTCATTTTTGACAAATAAAAATCCTAAACTATGGATAATTGAATTAAAAATAATTTTACAAAAAATGGCACCCAAATTTGAGCTACTATTTTCAAGATATTAAAGGTTCAATTTTACCATAAACTAGTGCTTTTGCAAAAAAACACTAAAACATTAAAAAATGCCTATTTTGAGAGATAAAGTGGCCTTCCAACCACTTGTTAGATTTCAAACAGAATGAGGAATCCAAAGGAGGTTTGTGTGAGGGGGAATTGGCCTTCTCACAACTCAGGCCTCACCCTTCATCTTTGACAGGTGAAGATACAAGTTTTCAATGAAAACCCCCAAATTATCAAACTGTCTAAAAAACTAAATATTCAGTCAAATTGACTAATTTTTTTTACAAGTCAATTTTTAACTAAAAATAATAATGAAAAGATAGAATGAACGGATGCCAAGTGTCCAAGGGCCCACATGGGATGCCAAACAAGGAAGGGGTGCAAAAAAAAACATAGTCCATATTTGCTTGCAGAAAAGACAAAAGAAAAATATGCAAACCTACACACTAGATGTCATGTGGCCTACTTGGAACCTTTAAAATAGAGAAAGGTTAGCTAGAAGGACTCGGTGTGGCAGAAGGATAACAAAAAAAGGATCTAGTTATGCCTAGACTAACTGTGCCTGGACTGTTACATGGACTACTGAAGGCATTGTTGACCAGAAGAGTTGATTGCATGGAGTGTTGAATGCATGGAGTTGTAGAAGCTTGGTGTAGATAAGGGTAGATAGCAAGGAAACCAAAAAAGACTAAACTCAGTAAGGAAAAAATGCATAGTTTTGATGGTGTGGCTGATGTTGCTCCTCCCTCTGCTCCCTACACACAACAATGGCACTCGAGCTGAAGCAAAACCAACACCTAAAGTTGCTTTTGCACCTATAAATACTAAAGAGAAGACAACCAAGACACCCAAAGGCCAAGGATCCCAAGGAAAGGATACCAGAAATGATATTGAAAGTTTTTTTTATTTTAGATCAGATCTAGAAATAAAAAAGTAAAGAGAACTCCACTCCTCTTGATTTCAAAATAAACTAAAAGCATAACCAGACACACAATTCTTGGTTTACTCTGATACCATATCAGAGTTGTTACCAGAGTCTAGATAATACAAATGCAATGGAGACATGATCACATGAGATGAAGCAAGTGCACACCACATAGATGCTAAAGCAATTTGAAATTACACAAGAAGATAAATTACATAAGACAAAATGGAGAAAACCAAAATATGATTAACATGAGATGGCCAAATTGAAGAATATGTATAAGAGCATGTAACTCCTCCACAAAAAGTGGCCAAGGCACCCCAAGAATAGACTGTAACTCCTCCATGAAAGGTGGTGACAAGGTGCTAAGAATAGAGAAGTAACTCCCATCAAGGGAGTTACTTATGACATTCTTATGACACCTATGACACATCTATGACACACATCCCCACATAAGCTAGCATATCCCACAAATATATGAAAACTCCATGTATGCACAAAAATACAATTTCCTTAATTAATAAATAGGGAAAACTAAAAACCTACACTAATAGGCTAAATATTCACACAAACTTTCAAGGACCTCCTGTTGATGGTGAATATGTTCCTATATTGCATGAACCTTAGGATGGACCTTAAAATTGGAAGTGATGGATGAGGGTGGTATCCATATAAGGCAATAAATGGAGACATTTTGGAAGAAATATGAATAGAAGTGTTATAACACCATTTAGTAAGTGATAACCAATGAACCCATTTATCCTATTTATTAGAAACTTAACAATGGAGACATCCTTTTAGACATTTGTTGACTACCTTAGTTTCTCCATCTTATTGGGGATGATAGGATGAGATATGAGCCAACTTAGTTCTCAAACATGCAAATAATTTAGTCCAAAAATTACTATTAAAAATGGGATCTCTATCACTAATAATGATATTAGGATTACCATGCAGTTTTTGAACTGTATTGATAAAATCAAAAGCTACTGTATAGAAATAAATGGTTGTGATAAAGAATAAACATAAGCATACTCATTGAGATGATCCACAACAAACATGATAACATTTTGACCATCAAATATTAGTAACCCTATAATTATATCCTTATACACCTCTTCCCAATGCTAACTAGGGATGGATAAATGTTGTCAAATACATAGGGTTTTGATGGCTTCACCTTTATTTTGTTGACAGATCATACATTTAGCCATATATTTCTAGACATTCCCATTAAGTCCTTCCTAAAATAAATATTTCTTAATTCTATGATAGGTTTTCAAAAATCTTGAATGACCCCCAAGAGGAGTTGCATGAAGTTCCTAAAGGATTTTTTGTTTGAGAAGAAAATTCTTGCATAGGTATAATCTATCTTTATACCATAATACATTACCTTTCCATGTGAATTTTTCAAATCCAACCAGACCTTGATAAATATTATAAGTTCAATAATGGGTAGCACTACTATTTTCACATTTTGATCTTTCTTCCTTTATCTAATCTACCTATGAAATAGTCATGGCACATAGCAATGCCTCAACTAATTCATCCCTCTTAGATAGTGCATTTACCACCACATTTTCCTTGCCTTTTTGTATAGTATTTAAAAATCATAGCCTAACATATAAGTTACCCATTTTTGTTGTTCTTCTACTAACAACCATAGTACTAAAAAATATTTGAGACTATGATGATGTGTCTTTACCTAGAAGTGATAACCCATCAAATAAGGTCTCCATTATTTGATTACATGAAGAATGGTCATCATTTCATTTTAATAAATAGACTTGAGCTAATTTTAACCCTTCAATTGGTGACTTTCAAATGTAAGTGGTATATCATCTTTCATGAGCACAACATCCATACCATATCCAGATGCATCACATTCAACCATAAAATTCTTAGAAAAATTAGGAGTGGCCAATACTGGAGTGGTGCACATAGCTAGTTTCAATTATTCAAATGCCTTGATAGTTATATTAGTCCACTACAAGGAGTCTTTCTTTGACAAAGAGGTGAGTGAGGATGAAATGCTACCATACTTTTTGATAAACCTATTATAGTAACCAATTAGCCCTAGAAATATACTTAGTTAATTAAGTGTTTTAAGAATTGGTCAGTCTACCATTACTTATATTTTTTTAGGATCGACTTTCACTCCTTTGTGTGAAACCATATGACCCAAATACTCAACCTCACGATCTCCAAAATTACATTTGGAAGGTTTGGCATATAACTAGTGCTATTCCAAAATTGAGAGTACCTATTTCACATGTTGAAAATGGTCTTCCCAATTTTTATTGTAAATGAGGATATCAACAAAAAAATACCATAATAAATTTCCTCAAAAATGGCCTAAAATAGTATTCATCAAATTCTGAAATGTGGATGGTGCATTTGTTAAACCAAAAATCATAACCATAAAATGATAATGTCCCTCATGAGTTTTGAAAGCTATTTTGGGTATGTCTTCATCATAGATCCAAATTTAATGATACCCATAATGCATATCTAAATTACTAAAACAAATAGCACCCTGTAGTTCATCTAGAAAATCATTAGTGATAGGAATAGGAAACTTACATTTGATAGTGTACTTGTTGAGCTCTCTATAGTTGGGGCACATCCTCCAAGTGTCATATTTATTTCTCACCATGATAAGTGGTGAATAATATTCAATTTTAATATGGTGAATGATTCATGCATCCAACATCTCTTGTACCATCTTTTCAATTTCACTTTTATGGGTGTAGGGATACCTATATGGCCTAATGTTGGGTGGTGTACTACCAATAATAAGTTTGATGGTATGATCATGCATGTGGCTAGGTGGGAGTCCTTTCAGTATGTCACCAAAAAAAATAGAATGGCCATCAATCACTTGTTGTAGATTAGGGGGTGTAGATGGCTGAGTTGGTTGGACTTCAATATAGAACAAGTGAGCTATAAATCCCTCAACACCCTTTTAGAGAATATTGGTCATTTGATGGGATATAACAAGTTGTGTATATTTATCCCTTAATCCCCTTAGCTCAAATGTCCTTCCCTTAGAATGAAAATACAAGAATATTTCCTAGAAATTCATCTCAATAGTGCCCAAAATGGTGAGCCACTATACTCCTAGAACAACATTAGATGAACCTATGGGAATAACAAACATAGGAGAATATAACATGTAGTCTCCCATGGCTATATTAATACTATGGTATTTTCTTAAACAATTGATAGTACCACCATTTATAATCATGACCTAAAATTTTCCAGTGGGATAAATTAAATAGTTTAAATTAGAAGTCAACTTACTATTGATGAAGTTATGTGTGCTCCTAGAATCAATCAATATAGTGACCTTCTATTTCTTAAGGAAACCATCCACCTTAATATTTTTGGGAGTGCTAATAATTGAAATGTAATGAGAGGAAATAGTAGGATGAGATTTTGTAGATTCCTCCTTAGGTCCTTACACATCCTCACTGATTGCCTCCTCATCATCTTCATCCTCATTAGCACCTTTGATGTAAAATACTTTCTTTTGAGTAAAATGATGTACTTTGATCCATTTTATAGTATAACCATAACAAAACCCTTTAACTTGTTTCTCATTAATTTTATGAGGTGTCAATCTAGTGGGTTTAGGAAATGATGGTGGTAGAAAGGTGTGATCATGACCAGTAGTGATTTTTATCCATTTGACCATCTCTTTTTATTATACCATATGTGTCCTTTGGATAGATAATAATAAATATGATGGATTAAACATCTAAACCTCTAATTTGATTTTATCTTTGAGTCCACCTAAAAAATATTAGTCAAAATTTTATCAATGATGTCTTCAACCCATAAGGATAAAATTTGAAATTGATGAATATAATCCTTCATAGTTCCTATTTGATGTAGTATAGCTAACTAGATAAGTAGCTATTAGAGACATTATTTTGATAATGATCCAAAAAATTATTAGTGAAAAAAAAAACCATTTAATAGGATTATCATTCTTTTTATTTTGAGTACACAACCAGTAATACCAAATGAACTACTCAGGTTCTAGATATATAGATGCCATTATCACCTTCTAAAAAATAGGAGTTTGGTTCAAATCAAATAAGTTATCATTTTGGGTATTTGAAGTAAGAGGATATTTACCATCAAACTTACACATGTCTACTTTTGGCAACATCAATTTCATACTTGGATTGGAGATGTTAGTGATGAGAGGAGGAGGACTCTAATGATGAAGTAGAGGGTTATTTGGCTATAACTAAGATGAAATGGTAGATAAGTATGTAGTTATTTAATGAAATTTATTGTGCACCCCATTAATCTCTCTATGTATCTTGAAAACATTAGTTTGAACTATAAGTCATCCTACCACACCAAGCCCTTTATGTCAACTAAAGTTGAGAAAGTAGTGGATCTAAAGCTCCAGATTCCATGTGATAGATAGGAGTCTTATGAGGTTATTCGAACTTTTTTTTCCTAAGTAGTAATACCATCCATAAAAAAACCCTAAAAGGTTTTTCACCCTAAAAAAAAGTATACTAGGAGATGCTACCATTATGATCACCTTGACAAGATGAATCTAATGATTACTTTTGCATACTAGGGTGTAAACATTTGGTATAAAAAAAGTGTACTAGTAAAATATACCATTGTGATCATCTCATGAAGATGAATCTAATAGCTACAAATGTGTAAAGGGAATTTTTTTCTAGACTTTAAAAAAAAAAAAAAAAGCATTTCAAATAATATTGTACTGACAAAAACAAATTATTCACATATTGAAATTTATTTTTTTTCACTCATTCCAATTGCATAAGTTATGCCTTTCCATATCTAAAAAAATTACATAGCAAACTTTCCCACATTAAAGCTCTAATACCACTTGTAATGAACCATTACACTAAAATCCTAGACTGTTAGTGAATCCACACACTAGGATCATAACTAGTAGTTAACCTAGTAAGGACCATGAAGTATGAAAAAAAGAAATGATAAAACATAGTACACAACAAGATGTTACCTTTATTGGAGTTATCAAATTATGATTAGAACATGCGTATGTAGCTATGATGTTGTCAAGACTAGCATTCACTATGACAAGATGCACATGAAATGTAGTCCCACTGGGCATGCCAAAACTATTGTCACTCAATATTTCACCTTAGAGAGGGTTTTCAAGCCATTTATAGTATGATTTAAATATTTTATTACCTCCTGGCCTTTGGGTTAATTATAGTAGAGGTAAACCTCTAGGTTTAAGGATAGCTCCCTAGATTAGTCTTTGATAGCTTATGACCTACACTACTTAATTTATTAGATGAAAATGGATAGAAGGAAAAAAAAAGTAACATATGATAATGAGGTAATACACTAGATTTATCTCCATTAGACTACCATACACTTTCACTATGAAACATAACTCACAATACTAGTGCAAACATCTTAAATTTCTCTAAGATAAGTGTTTCAAACATAGAGGTGATATGCATTGCACTTATCAAGGTGATTGAACACTAAGTAATATTTTAGACACTAATAATACTCCTTACACTTATAGATATACAAATACACTAACTACACTTCATGTGACCTTTTAGAAGGAGAACTACATGCACCAAACATGAAAGATTAAAGAGAACACATGGATAGATACTTATCACTTGTCATTCCATTATGCACTACTTCAAATACTTATAAAATAATAAATGA
Source organism: Torreya grandis (assembly GCA_037957365.1). Classification (NCBI taxonomy): domain Eukaryota; kingdom Viridiplantae; phylum Streptophyta; class Pinopsida; order Cupressales; family Taxaceae; genus Torreya; species Torreya grandis. The sequence goes on along the minus strand of JARHVA010003697.1, from coordinate 1,815,367 downwards.
AATTAAAAATAGATTTGAAATATTTATTTCAAATGAAAATAAAATATTCAAACCATTAGGGCTTCACCATACTAGGTATGGATATCTCACAAAGCCAAAAAAGCTTGCATATATAAAGCATAGGACATGAGATAGAATAAAATAAGTGGAAGGGTCAAAATTAAAAGTTTCAAGACATTTAAACCAATATAATTAAGTGAAAAATATGTTATTAAGTTTTCATGGACATGTGTCCATCAAAATTGCATTATTCTCTTGAAGTTGGCATAGAGACCTCAATTAGCCTTCTTGAAACTACCTTGTTTGATGATGAGTCCACTTGATTGTCTTAAAACACCTTATGATTATTTCACACATATGCACTATCCTAAAAAAATTTAATCCTATTTTTGATAGTCATCATGTACCCCTCAACTTATGAACTCCTCATAGACACTTGTTGTTCATTGTTTGTAATCACTATTCACTAGCCCTTTAGGCTTGATTCACACATTTGTCATTTTAGTGACCTTTAGTTGTTCAAGAATATGAATTTCAAGGGTTTTTTAAGAATTAAAAATACTTATTTGTCTTATATTATATAAAATAGACCTCAGTAGACCCAAATTCACTCTCCTCACTATCACACTTAGGCAATTACTTTGCCTTCTCAATGTTTGTCCAAGACTGTCTATAATGAATGTATTAGTAAAGAGGTTTCCATGCTTATATAAATTGAGAGATGAGTATAGGTAGTTATTAAAAGTCCATAAAAACCTTCAAAAATTATATTAAATCATCAATCCCCTTATGTATTTTTGAAACACATCAAAACCTATAGAATTTCCAAAATTAGGTCTCTTCGTAGAAGTGACGGTAAGGATCAATTGGGTGTCAAGGAGACTGGGAGAGTTTTAAACATGTCTAGAATAATTTCATGGCCATTTTACACATATTTTATTAATCTCCATTTGTTTCTTCTTCATCAATTTCTTGAGAGGATTTTAGGATAATTTTAGGTCTCTTAGCTTCTTAACGTTGGTTCATAATAGGATAATGGGATTCTTGTAGGTGTTTATTTATGCTTAAACATTGTGTTTCATGCCTTAAATTCCTCTTGATGTCACTAATATCATTACATAGTTTGTTAAAATCACTCCTTAATTAGGGTTATGATAGCATTCTCTATCACTAATGTACTTTTAAGACTTGCTTATGAGCTATAGGTTCATTTTGGTCTTAAAAGCACTATAGATCTTTGAACATTGTCAATAACGATTTGTCTATTTAAAAAAAATTAAACCATCATATTCTATGGATTTTAAAATTCTAATTATTCTTAAGATACTAAATATATAATTAGTTTGTAAGGATGAAACCATTAGGCTTATCTAGATCCCATATGCCCTCACTAACAAATGACATTTTGTGTGAGTAAATATCTCATTTGAAGAAGTTACTATAACATATCACTCTTGTAACTTTTCAAACTCTAAAAGCATTGAACTCAAGTATTTTATCCTAGTCTTAGGTTTTAATATGATTCATGATTTCAATAAGTTTATATGAACACTATCTTGTGATTAGACACAAAATCTTCATTCTTGGATCCCTTTCTGCCTTCTCAGTGTTTTAGGCTTCTATGATCTCTTCACTTATGTATGTCTCCATCTATATTTGACTACGGGTAATAGTCTCATAGTTTTGAATGCTAAGTCCTTTTATTGAAGATCATGGAGACTTTGAATATGTTATATTCCTTAAATATGATGGAGATATATTAAATTTTTGAACATGTAGTTTGAATCTCCCACAAACCATTAACATCTCTAATTTCATAGATGTATATACTCAATATATATTCTACCTAAATAATCATTAGAATGCAGGTTCACCATGACCTCAAATAGTTTCCTATATGATCAACTAATATTAGGAAGTAACATTGTATTTATAAGGATTAAAAATAACTTGTTAGCCTTTACTCTAACCCACTTACAGAGATATGAACTCTATAACTATGGTAATATTTCTTTAAAAAACATTGGGTGTTCACTTATATCTCAATAAGATAGTACTTTTTATATTATCATACTCACATATGAAAAACCATAGAAGACCAATCATGAAAATAATGGAAATGTTCTTCAATATCACATGCACCACCCAATTTGCTTAGATAAATGCAAATAAAGAAGAAAATTAAAGCCATTAGGGATGTGTAGGTAGTTTAGAGTCACTAAAATTCTTGGTGATGTTTAATCAATAATATAACACTAAATTAAAAATTATTTACTTGAAAATGAAGGCCATAAAGGATACTAAGTCCCACCAAATGTAATCACTTGAACTCTCATCCTCCTGTCTGTATTGATTGTAAACTAGCTGACTTGTTTGACCTACCCAAGAGAGAGATGAGGGAGAGGTAATGTATTGGTATTTTTGGGCCTATTAAAGATTCCCAAACCTTAAATTAACCTAATAGAATCTTAAGGTACCCTATTTAATTTTTCCCATGTGCTAAGTGTGTCATGTACGTTGTACAACTAATTATAACTACTTATTTTTAGTTGATCTTCTTAGATGGATGTTAAACCAATAGAATTAAGTTTATAAACTACTATATATAACATATTTTGACATGTGGGATATTAGAGTAAACTTTGACACATGTGTCCTCTTGTAAGAACCATACAAATATAATAAATGACCCAGAAAATAACCTAAGATGACATAAGACCAACTTAAGAAAATATGAAAAAGATAAAACATGTTATTTGACATAATTCAAGGCCATGGGATCAATTTTAAACATTAGATACCCTATAAAAAAATTTAATATGAAAGGGATTGACTTGATTTGACCTAGGGGTAAAATTAGTCAACATTTTGGAGATTTCCTAGGGGTAACAAGCCTACTATGTTAAGGACTAGTTACCTTCTCCTATTCATTGGGTTATGGATTCACCTATAAACTATACATGACATTGGTAATCCTATAAAAGGACACCAAACCACACCAAACATAAGAAACCAATACATAAGACAAAACACAAAAATAAACACATTTGTGTTCTCAAGAACACTTGGGGAAAACACATATAAAATAAGTAAAACACACAAGTATCCTAGTATGTATGAGAGATCAAACACTTGAGGTGAAAATAAAATTCATCATTACTTCAACCAAGGTCAAATGTAATGCTCCTAACATCACTATTTCTCCATGAAAACAAACCTCCATATGATGCATGCTTATTAATGTACACTTGATTAGAAAATAGTCATATGGCATACCATCTTTGGATCTTTTGTAAGTATTAGGTTTGTCATTTGGAGTTCTCAAAAACACTCCATATATCTCTCTTAAAGGTTTACTTGACTTTGCATTTGGATTGAATTCTATCATGCTAATTTGATGTTCTTCATTTTTCTCATTGGGAAGCATTAAAGTTTTCTCAAGTTCAGCTTCTTCTAGAACATGATGCACTTGATGTTTATAACCATAAAGCTTGTCATTTTTATGCTCTAACATGTCTAAAAGTGATATAATATTAGGCTAAGGTTTTTACTAATCCTCAATCATAAAACTGTATGCCTTGGCCTCATTGCACTCATTCAGATGTTAGTCTTCTCGTTAGTAGTTTAACACTCATTATCCTACATATTTAAACACTCTCCTTCATACTTAAGATATCAATAAAAAACCTTAGTATGAGATTAATTCTTTTAGAAAGGGGAGTTGACTTACTTAGTTGTTCAAAATCTTGAACTATGCATGGAATTATTACCATATATCATCTTCCTCTTTATGGTTGTCACATTTATGGACTCCTCCATCTTGGTCAAGTATAATGGCATTGTCTTCCTCATTATCTTGATTTACCATACTTTTAAAACCATCATCATCATGTATATGAATAAGGTTATTACCATCAAAAACTTGTTGAAAATAATTACCAATGCTTACCTCAAAATGTTCATCACCTTCCTTATGGATGATGTATGTGCCAAGGTTTGTTACTTAAGTTAACTATATCGATAATTCCCATAAGTTTTAACACCATACTCATCTAAGAAAATATTATAGATACCTTGTGTGATCATATGAATCTATGAAGGGAGGTTATGAACATGTTAGTTCAAGAAATAATAAATTATATAAACACGCTAACACTTACACTCTAATCCTAGATCTTAGGGATGAACTTAGTTAACAAAAGATAAGTGAAAGCACAACTAAAATGCAAAATACAATAAATCATTTACCTTCCTTTAGAGATCCAAATGCATTTTAGAGTGGCTTTCTCAATTTGTACTTCAAAGAGTCTTTGGAAATGGAGGTTATATAGTACCTTCTCTCCTTGGTACCATGGCTTGTGATATGGATTGATGTAGCTTGGCTCAATATTTTGTCATTATAACCTTGCTTTCTAGGCATATTTTCATTATAACACTACTATTTTCAAAGATTTTAAGTCATTTGTGCATGATAACTTTACACCAAAATAGATTAAAATTCAAAAGGAAAGGCATTGTACTTATAGGCTTAACAACTAACCCCAATCCAAGGTCATGCAAGGTGTAGTTTAAACATGGAATGGGTTGAAATTTAACCTAGGTGAGTCAAATATAACCCTAGTAGAGTTAATATTTGTCAAGTAATAATTATTTTCAATGAATAGGCATGTCTTAAAAAATGAGATATTTTATAATATTTCCAAAGAGCTTGACAACTCACAAAGGTCATGATGAAAGGCTAGGATATTTTCATTTTTTAATTTCCTTTTTATGATATTCATTAATTTCAAATGGATAATTCAAGTAGGAATTTAATTTGTTTTAACTTGTTAATTAATTTTAATTAGCCATTAATCTCTTTCAATATTTGATTTTTATTCATGTGTTCCACTTAATAGGTCCATAATCCAAATTGACTGTTGTGATGCCACATGGTGCTTAGGGATGAATCTATGAGAGGTTATTGTTACATACAATAAGATATGTCTCAACATGATTATGATCTTTTATGAATGATGTACAAGCAAATTTGGGATGTTTAGTGATTCCTAAGCTTAATATACAATGGTTGGTAGGAATCAATCTGATGTCTATTTGGAAGCTATTTGTAGCTAGTTTTATATGTTTAAACCTTTAAGTTTTGAGGATGTTTCATCATCCATATCATACTCTTATTGATCATTGATGATATAATTAAAATTAAAACTTTCTTTTACATATGGCTCAATATGAAAATTGGCCAATGGTTGTGTTTTAATAGTCACATTTGATCCATACATAATTTTGAAGTCTAAGAAGGACCAATCAGCTAAGAGATATCTTCTTATCTTAGTGTTGAATTCCATTGATAGGCAAATAAAAAAGTGAGTAGGAAGATCAGCCACAACTATATCTTGAAGGATTAGGAAACTTAGGTAGTCTTACAATAAAATTATCAAACTTTTCATGAGCTATACTGACTCAGATAGTGTTCCATCAAGTTGAAACACTCCATTGATATACGGCTTGTATTTCAAGCCTAGCTTATCTACCACCAACTTTGGCATAACTAAGGTACTTGCCCCACTATCCATAATGTAATTGTGAACAATCTTGTCTCCCATAATGAGAATGACATAGAAAGTTGGGGTAGTTTTAGATTTAGTGGAGGGTTAAACAATGTGAGTAGTATCATTAGTGAGGGCTAAATCACCATGTCTTAATGGTTGAGAACTAAAATGGGTTTAGGATAGCTACTCTTGAAGAAGTTATTTTTGACAAGGCATGTGTAGCACTTCCCAAAGGGATATAGATGTTTTAGTATTCTTCAAAGAATCAATGATAATAAAATAAATAACATTTACCTTTTCTTATATCCTTGAGGGTAAAGAAGTGTATTGATCTTGAGGCAATGGATCACTTTGAGTCACCCTTACCACATTCTAATTTTTAATAGGTGCATAACTTGTAGGGGTTATTACATTTGTACTCACACCTTATGGCATTGAAAAAAGATTTTTTGGACTTGTATCAACATCATGAACATATACCAAAGATTTCCTCTTCGATCTTGTATTAGATACAACTAAGGTACCTTGGTTTATTAGAAATGTGTCTTCCACTAGAAATTTTGTCAAGCTCACTCTTTGAGGTTGTCATCCTCATTTGTTTTTGCTTTCATGAAATTCTCATCTTCTTCTATCAATTGAGGAGTAAGTCCTCCTTAATCTACTAAGTCTTTCCTTTCACATTAATTGGTATTTATGTATTATCCTTTAGGCTAACATTCTTCTCCTCGAACCAAGTTACTATGGATAGGAACCATGGCTCTTGTATTAGGAGTAGAAGTTGAATTATAGGCATTGGGTGGCCTATTAAAGTTAGGTTGGACTTTTACTCTCCATTGACCATATTTCTAAGGTGGAACCTACTTAATTATGGAGGATAGGATTAGGGGTTTTGGTTAACTCTATATTTTATATTAGATTAAACAAAACATAGAGAGAAAATGAGATTGAGAATAGCAAAGCACATATTCAATGTATTCAACCAAGCATGAAGGCCTATTAAATAGGCAAACAAATGAAATACTTGTGAAGCATGAGACAAGTATAAGAAAACTAACCTACGTTGGCTTGCATGAAATAGCAAAGACCGAACAAACAACTAACCTCTTAACCAAAGTGGTTAAGAAAACTAACCAATATAAATTAACTTAGTAAATAACCTACGGTAAATACAATAATATGCTAACACCCTCCCTTAATGACTAAACCAAAAACAAGACCAAGTTTATCTCTGAATTTTATGAACTTGTCTATAACAAGTGGTTTAGTCATTATATCAGTTGGCTACTTTGCAGTGGGGTAGTAGAAGAGACTGATGTATTCATTTGTAACCAACTGTCAGATGTAATGATGGTGAAACTCAATGTGTTTGGTCTTGACATGAAATACTGGATTCTTCACCATCTTCAAAACACTTTACCACTTGTGAATATTCTGATGGATAGCTATTTTTACCAGACTACTTACCCTTTTCCTTGATAAATAATGCACTCTCTATGGAAGTGGATGTAGATAACATTGCGTGTTCCTATTGTCTCTCCTTTTACAATAGCAATGTAGACAATGTTTCAAAATCCAAAGTCTACATCTCAGAAATCATGTGAAAGGACTCCACAAATGACTCAAATGATGGTGGAATATTTTGCATAATAAGAGCAATCAAATCTTGTTCATCAACAGGTTTTTACACTGCTTCCAACTAGTCACTGATGTCCTTGATCTACAATAAAAACTCAAAAATGAAGCCACCTTCCTGCATCTTAGTGGAAAACAAAAAATTCTTCAAATGTAACACTATCAAATTTAGAATCTTGATATTTTGAAGATAAAGTTTTCTGTAAATCTAATGCTATAGTCACATTTCTAACCTCTGAGATTAGATTATCTACTACTGACAATTTTAACAACATGAAAGCCTCATGATGACATTTATCATAGTCATTGGTAGTAGATGCAGGCCTTTACTCTTTACTGAGCACTATTTGATCAATATTCATATATTCACATATTGTTAAATCCTTGTGACTCCATAAACTAAAGTTCTTGCCAGTCAATTTCTAAGAATCTGGTAGTAATAGGTTTTGAATACTAGCCATTTTACCTAGTTTTTCATGAAATTGATTAAATTAGAAAAACTATAATGACTTTTTTTTTCTACACACTGATTCTATATTGACACTAAACAACCCTATTCATTTTTAGAAACAAACTCAATACCATTTTTAAGATCACAAAAATTCTACCACTAAAACAATTAAATTGGGAAAACTACAATTCTAATTTAAAAAATTCTTTCTTCATTGACATCTAGATAAAAAAACCTAGAAAATGGTGAAATTTTTAGCTTCCCAGATGCTTCCGTGATTATTACTCAACAGTAGGTCCCCAATAACCCTTATTGGCTAATGTTTTGATTTATTTCAATTAAAAAATAAAAAATAATTGAAATATTAAAACTTTAGGACTAAAAATTTTATAAAAAATTCAGCCAATCATAAAATTGGCCTACCTCTGAAACTTCAAGTGAAGATTTTGAGCCTGTTTCTCAACCAAATTGCAAACCATTTTCACCAGTGTCTTAGTTTTGATTTAACTCATGTTTTAGGATTTTGTTTCATTGAAAAAGATGAAGAAATGAATTTTTATGATTTTTGCAGATCTGTATGGTGCCCTTGTATAGAGAAATTCAATATAGGCTTTTGTACCTCTACTAAAATAACCTATTTTTGCTTCCTTTTGGTCTTATTTAGCGTTTTGATGCTTCCTAGAAATTTTCAAACCTTTTGGTTGAGTTTTCTGAATCCTATGATGCTTTATCTCTCCTCAACTCTCCACTAGGTGCTTGAAGCTCCTCCTTGGCAAGACACTAACCTCTCTCTAGCTTCCACAGACCTCCACTCAGGTTCTATATACCATGGGCTCTAATACCATATTAGATTAAACAAAACACATAGAGAAAATGATATTGAGAATAACAGAGCACATATTCAATGTATTCAACCAAACATGAAGGCTTATTAAATAGGCAAACAAATGAAATACCCATGAAGCATGAGACAGGTATAAGAAAACTAACCTATGTCAGCTTGCATGAAATAGCAAAGACCACACAAACAACTAACCTCTTAACCAAAGTGGTTAAGGAAATTAACCAATATAAATTACCTTAGTAAATAACCTAAGGTAAATACAATAATATGCTAACATTTTATATTTATTTGCCTAACTTAAGCCTCTAATCCTTTAGATATTGCCTCCAAATTAATCATATCCTCTAAATTTTCTGGGGCAACTATATACTTGTTGCTTGCACTAGGATTTAGAGTAAAAATTCTAGGATTAGAATACATTCTATGTAGAATGAACACAAATAAATTTGGAGGGAGTTTAATAGCTTGTATTAAACCATTCTCAGTTTTGATGGCAATGTCATAGGCTATAGGCAAAGTATATCCACCCATGGAATACAACATGATGATTATATTAGTTCTAATAGACCTTAGGTATGTAAGGAAAAAAAACATGTAGGGGATCTCATGGGAGGTGGAAACCTATACCATGTTCTTTGAAACCTCTCATTGAAGTCATGCATAGTATCCTTAAGACCTCTTTGAATCACATTAAGCTAATGAATGAGTGATGTGTGATCACTTTTATTTTTAAATATTTGGATTAAAAACTCTCCAAACTCATCCTAAGTGGTGACACATCCTCTTGAAAATGTTTTATACCAATCAAGGGATTTTCCCCTAAGATACATGGAAAGTAAACTAACTACAATGTTAACTTTAGTGACATTATGAAAGTTTCAAAAGTTAGAAATGTCCCTAATATGCTCACTTGGGGTGATAGGAAATTCTTCATTAAAAGTGGGAACACTCTTGCTAGAATTTAGAGGGATATCATCATATGCATTGAGGTGTATGCGATTTTCAGTTTTAAAGGTTGGGAAATCATGTTGAATAGCCATGGTGTCCTCAAGTTCCTCTTCACTCTATTGATCTTCTTGGCTTACAAAGTCTTATCGCTCTTCAACTATCAAGATAGGCTAAGGATGTTTAACATCAAGAGGAAGTTTAGTTTGAGGGAGTGGATCTATAGGATAGTTTCCTCTACTAGTAGTTGACCTAGTAAGGATCACGAAGTATGAAAAAAATAAAATGATAAAACCTAGTTTATAACCATATATTACCTTTAGTGGAGTTGATAAATGTTGAGTAGAACATATGTATGTAGTTGTGATGTTATCAAGACCAAAATTTACCTTGACAAGATGTACTTGAGATAATAGTCCCATCAAGCATGCCAAAACTATTATCACTCAATATTTCACCCTAGATAGGTTGTTCAAGAATTATCAAGATTGAGTGAGACATTGGATTACCTCTAGGCTTATGGGTTATCTATAGTAGAGGTAAACCTCTAGGTTTAAGGGCTAGATCCATAGATTAGTCTTTGATAGCTTGTCACCTACACTTACTTACCTGTATGAAAAGGGATAAAAGGAACACAAAAGTAACCTATGATAATGAGATGATACACTAGTTTTCTCTCCATTAGACTACCATACACTTGCACTATGAATCATGACTCACAATAGTAGTCCTAAGATCCAATATTTATCTAACATAAGTGTCTCAAACATAGAGGTGATATGCATTACACTTCTCAAGTTGAGTGAACAAGATGTCAAATTTAACATACTAATAGCAATTCTTACACTTATATATAGAAAAATACACTAACTACACTTCATGTGAACTATTATAACGAGAACTACTTACACCAAACATAAAAGAGTAGAAATAACACAATGATAGATACTTATTATTTGTCATTACACTATGCACTACTTCACACACTTATATGAAAAGATATAAACTCAAAAATGGATTATAAATATTCATTTTAAATGAAAATGTAGTATTCAAACCATCAAGGCTTTTCCATACCAGGTGTGGATCTTTCACAAAGCCTAAATTTTTTCATATATAGATCATAAGAGAGGAGAGATAAGAAGAGAAGTGAAAGGGTCACAATTCCAAGTGTTAATACTTGGAAACCTCATAGCCTCTCTAAAACTCATGAAATTGATGACAATACTCCCACCACATCCCTGATTAAAGAAAACATATCTTATGGGGGATAAGTGTAGAAGATCAAGCAATAGTTGTAGTTGATGAAAATGATTCAAGTGTATATGATGAATAATTCACCATTGTACTCCATTTGGTGAAGATAAAAATAAATCAATCTATATACACATAATATTTTCAAACTTTTATTGATTATTGACACTTTGTATCTTGAAATAACTTGTATAGTCTCAATATCTCTAAGTGCATGCCTTAACAAATGTACTAAGAAAGGGGTGAGCAGACCATCGGTGCTTTGTAAGAGTGTTATTCATTTTTCCACTTGTCATCTACACACTTGTCTCCTAAAAACCATTTACCTTAAGCTTATTATTCTCAATCCTACCTCCTCTAGTATTTTTCCTCTTTCCATCCTCCTTTTCTTTCCTTAAAACCTTTTTTAGACTGTCAGCTATATTAGGTCAATTGGGTTGACCTAGTATAGATTAGGGGTATTTTTCACTTTCTTGGTTTGTTAGCCTTTTGACTGACCTAACACAAACCTAGTGATTTATGCCTAAAAATGCACTAGGTCAACTGGGATGACCTTGTATACCCAACATTTTTGGTATGATTTAGGACAAGATCCACCTTTATATTCAAGCTCATTTCCCACCATTTCATAAGAGGAGAATTATTAGTGAATAAGTGTGAATGAACATATGCTTATTGACCATTATACTTGAGTAACAATGCTTAGGGTTTCATACTTTCTTTAAAGATATGGATCTTATTTTGTGGAGAAGTATTTTGGATGCTTAGATAGGTTGTGTAGCTCAGATGTGATTTATCTTGGTTATCTTTACATACCATAATAATCTCTTATAAAGCACCTTATCCAAAGGAGAGACTGGGGATTAGTAGGTTCATCTTCAAAAGTAAGTATTCCTAACTTTATTCTCCTTTACAAGAGTAGATCAATAATGTGTTTCTATTTTTATCTCCATGTATTAACATTTCATATACATTGACATGAGTATATGTCTTATAATACATATTTAGTTTAGTTATTATTTTATTTATTTTTAACCCCTCACTTTGTGCCACAAGCTTTACTATGCACTAGATTAGAATAATTGAATGTTTTAAACATTAGGAATCCATTAGGGTTGTTTTGTGATTGTGTTAGACTATAGGCTTTGGAACCCTTTCTAGCATGATATGTTATGACAAGTGATCCCCTAGTCAGGTCTAGTAGATCCCCATATTGGTCATGATCCCACTTAACAAGTGTATCCCCAATTGGAAGTGTAGGTATGCTCTATCTTCTCTAAGATATAATTGATTTATAGACATGATGCATTTATAATTGCATAAATTCTAGTGAACCTAACATGAATCATATCCCACCATTGGTTGGATTGTCTTCATGTTTCCATTTTTGTTTCTTTTCTTGTTAGTATTAAGCATTTACTTTGGCTTCACCTTCATATTACATTCTAGTGAACCTGATCTGAAGTAACCCTTGAAAAATTTGTTCACTTTTACTTCATTTATTTCATTTATTTTTATCATATATTTTGACATACTAGATTGATTCTATCAACCAAGTTATTTTTAGTTATGCATAGGTTTCTAGAAACAAGAAACTAGATTGACCCAATTGACTCAGTATTGGTTTCTATCCTTTCAAACACATAGTGTAACCTACTAGGTCAACCTAGTTTAACCCTTATAGTTTCATCACTTTTTAGTAGGTTCTTTTATAGCTTGATCAATTATGTCAACCTAGTTTATAGGTTTTTCAAGCATACTTCAAGGTTCTTCATCAATAATCTTCCTTCATTGCATCTATGGTCCACCAAGATTCCTTTATACTTCTCTATTTCTCTCTTTTTCTATATCTACTTTCATAATTTTTAGTCTCTAAAAATACCCTTACACAATCAATTGGATCGACACTACTGACCTAGTTCTATGTTTTATGTGTTGTCTAAAATAATTGGATCAACGTTAGTAACCTAGTTCATTTTCAGACCTTGCTTTCATAGTACAAGTTTGACCATGTCAAACCTATTTTGTATTTTTTGAATATAGTGTCAACATTATACCTTATTTAAAATTGGAATTAACCTCATATATATTAGTAATTAATTCACACTTTATTATTCTTATTGCTTGTATGCTTAAAAAAATTCACATAGTATAATTAGGGGATTTTTAATTAATCACTTAGTTTCACTATTTATATTTTATGCACACATGGTAAAATCACAAAAACATGAACAAGAAATTTAACATTTTGACTACCTAAAGACAACCTACTTGGATTTTATCACCAAGGGGGAAGCTGGCTTATTTCTCTAGTCAAGTATAAAGCATGGATAATGGTATATTCTAGCTGAACACCCGACACCCTTAACATTGTGGTGTGTTAGTTGAGGGGGTAGGCACAAATACAAATCCTATATAATTTCCACTAAAATTTCTTTCATCCTAAACTACCTAAAACTATCCTTAGATTATTATCTATTACCTTGTTTATATTCAACTTCTAATCACATTAAAAATCATATCTTAATAATATAATAAACATTAAGGTTGAAAAATTAGTTATCTCTTTAAATTTCAATTTTATTTATTTTTCATTAATTATGTGTGAAAAAACTTGAATTAGCTAGTTTTAGTGCAAGGTTTTATTTTGTGTGCTTCAATTGGATTGGCCAACATTAATCTAATTGATTGTCTATTTCCTTTTAGTAATTGATTCTTTAAAATCTTGTAAATATTATTTAAATTAATGACTTTAAATTTAATTTCTCATCTTATCTACATCATCATGAATCCAACGCATTTTATAGTTTGTAAAATGGATGAGTAAAAACAAAGATATAAGCAAAATAAGGAATATGCCTATTTTTAGCCTCTATTTACTATACAAGATCGACCCAGTCAACCTTATACTATTTATAGACCTTTTTTAGTCTCTATCCATTGTAAAATATTGACCTAATTAACCTTGTACTATTTATAAACCTTTTTAACCCTTGCTTGTTGTATAAGATTGACCCTGTACTGTTTCTATCACTTTTTATTTCCTTTATGTGGTTATTTAGTCTTATTTCATCATGATGACATATTTTTAGCCTTACCTTAGTCCATAAAATTTCAAAATCAAGGATTTAGATAATAACCTTACTTATTTCATTACTTCAAATTAAAATATCCAATTTCTTCCTTCCCCTTCTCCTAAACCAAAACCACTCACTACACAATGTAATGTAGATGAGGGCATTCATCCTAATCCTCCTCCTAACACCAATTTTTTGAATCCTCCACCTAAATATAATCCTCATATTACCAACACTAACAATCCATTTCTTACCAACACTATCAATCCCCCTACTATCAGCACTACTACCCCACCTTCAAATCCACCTATTGATACAACTCAATTTCTTACCCAAGTTATCCAAAAAATGAACATCATAAAAACTTATAATCAATAACATGAAACAACATTTATGAATCATCATTGCTAAAGCTCCTCAAGTCATCATGTCTCAACCAAATCCAAATTGTATCCCTCCTCTTAGAGATGCCAACAAGAATCTCAACCCTCAACCTCTAATAAATAATAAAATGCTTCAACATCTTCAAAATGAACCTTTAACCCCATTCATTGCATCCATAGATATAATTCGACTAAGGACCCTACTATATAAGAATCCTTAAACCAAGAAAAAAGGAAAGAATTTCTTATGACTCAATTTGAACCATCTCAAACAACTACTAAAGTATCTTTGAAATCAATTTATCATAACATTTTTTCATCTAAGCCTCCTCAACCTCAAAGTGGAACATCCAATTAAACTAATTTTAACTCAACCCACCCTCCCTTGAGTATATAACAACTTAATAATAAATTACCACCCTCTAAATCCATGAGCTTTGATCCTTCCAAACCTCCTCCAAAATGGTACACTCCTGACAAGTTTTGTTAGTGGCATGATACTATAGGTCATTCTCATGAGTCTTGCCATGATATTCACCAATTTCTTCTTTATTCCTTGTTTGGTATTCATTTCAATCTTGAAACTCTAAAAAAAACAACATTATCAAGATTATCTTCAAGCTTCTCAAATTCAATCTCAAGAATCATAATCACATCAACATCAAATACCTAATGAACATACCTCATTTGCTATTTTTTTTCAAATCATAGTTGATCCTTCTTCCTACACCATTAATTAAAGGATAACTAACATGAATAACTTTAAACATATTGTTTTACCTATTGAACCTAAACTTATTATGTCACATGAACCAAAAGAGTACCTAGTTAACAAGCCTACTCTAAAGCATATCATACATGGTCCTATTGTACCTCCTTTACCTATTCATACCTCTCGTACACATCATATGTCAAATTTAACATCCTTAAAATATACCAAACCAACACATTTACCTATCTCCAAAAACACTTGCCAACCCAATGTAAATCATTTTAATGGTTCAATGTTACCTCACTCCAACTCACATGTTGGGGCATCTTGTGATGTCCATCCACATATCCCTTCAGACTTTGGTAAATCTTGTGATTCCCATCCCTACATCTAATTACCTTTATAAAATCTTATCATGCCCACTCTTATTCTACAATGCATAATAACAACCAAATCTAGCTTCAAGAAACCTTCCAAGACTTATAGAATTATATTTCACATGCTCATCTTTGATACAGACATTAGCATAGATTTTACTTATTCATTTTGTCTCATGTTTCTTTATTTTTGTGCATTTTTATTTATTTTCTTTACATTTATTTTACTAGCATTATTATTTTCCTTTACATTCTCTAGTTTCTTTACACATTACATTTGGAATTTGCTTTCATTTTTTTCCTCATATATTTCTTTTGGGTTTTTATGTCATTTTTTGCATTAGTATATTTATGATCATTTTTGCCTCTTTATTTATCATTTAATTTTTGATGTACCATAGTTTTCTTTATCTTTTGACATTTATCTTATCACACACCTTGGGTTTCTCTTTTATGAAGTTGTAGTGTAAGGCCATGGATATGACCTAGCCCTCCTCATAAAATTACCATCTTATCATTCCTTTTATATAAAATGAATTGTATTATTGTTCTTAACTTTACTTTTTTTTTCTTTTGATAGATGGAATTTGTAAAATAATATATGTTAGCATGTTTTCCTCCACTTCCCTATTTCTTATTATAAGGAATCACACTTTACTAACATTGTATTTCTCTTTTCCCTTTGTCACATTATTTTTAATTTGAAGTAATTTATATTGTTTTATGTGTCACTCCTCTTGATTTCCCCTTTCCTTTCACTCCATATTGGATAAGACAAGGTCAAAGTCAAGATATCACTTTTATTTCACCTAGATTTACAAGACTCTTACACCCCATGCTCTTTGAAATTATCTCTCTTAAAAACTTAGTCCTAAGTATTTAAAATAAATTCATCTTTAACACCCATGTTTGGTCTTCCAAATTTTTATGAAGGAGGAATAAAAAAAATACATCAAGATAGTTACAAGACAAATCATTTGAAACAAAAGGTAATTATATCTAAAAGGAAACATATAAATTTAAAAAGTTAAAATCATACCAAAAGACATGATTCCAAGCACATATCCTATCTCTAATAAAATCTCAAATTCCATAGTTGGCCTCACATAGAGCCAAGATCCTTTGGGGTGTGCTAAAATATTAGATTGATATAGGGGATTTCAAAAAACTCTATGGTGATACCTACTTTCTCATGCAAGTACCCAATCTTTGCAGCAAACCCATAGCTCTGTGAGGGGTCTTGAAGAATGGTGAACATGTTATAGAAAGGTAGGTCTATTTTAATTTTAATGCATATAGACTTCATGAGATGATATATATACTACATTTTTTGACCTAATACTTGTGTAGCTAAGATAAAATATTCATATTACTTAACGTTGAAAGTTCTCTTATTTTGACAAACCTAATTTGAGTGTCTTGACTTTAATAAAGAGTTACTCTACCTTGTTTTTTCCTTTATTCTCCCCTCCACCCATTTAATTTTCCCCCTTCATAGACAAATTATGATTCCACATCTATTTTCCCTTCTTTCTTTTTATTCCTTCTTCATCTCTTTAAAACATGCTATCATTACTTTGTTTCAGTTTTATTTATCCTTGAGAAAAACAACATGTTTGGGTAGCTATGGATCACTCTTTTCTTTCATTTTTCATTATTTTACTACCCTTCTATTATGGAAATATGAGTCTGAATCCTTTTGCCATTATTACATAAATGGCTTCTTTATGTTTGCTTTCCATCTTCAATTACATTTCCTTTTCTTTTTTTCATGTTTTCCTTTTTGCCTATCTTACATGATATTAATTTTAAATTTATTACATATATTTGTTAGATTTTTCTTGCATTTACATTATTTTTTTCCATTTATGCTTTACATGTTTTCCAATATCATTTGTCATTTATGCAATATCATTTGTCATTTATTTCTTATCATTTATCATTTATTTGCCATCATTTGTCATTCATTTTCCATTCTTTTATCATTTACTTGCCTTAAATATTATAAAAACCTTACTTTACCAATCCTAATTTACCAATTATCTTATTTTTCATTCCTAAACTATTACATGTCTATTTCCAAAAAAATGTTTTTTGGCTATTTTTTGCACTAACTTCTACATGTTCGTCTAGTGTTCTCTACATTGGACACCTTCACATTTTTTACAGTCTACTTCTTTATCTACAACACTAAGGTAAGTTAAAGGTATGTGTTTTAAAATTTAGTCCTTTCATTTATTTTATTTTTTACTTACTGCACTTTAATTAGCATTAGTGTTGTGTGTTATCATATTCTTTTCTCAAAGCACCATCTTGTGTTGCACTTATGTGACATGTGATGAGGTTCAAGTGGGGCATATGTATACACATAATACTTTCAAACTTTTATTGATTACTGATACTTCATATATTTTAGGAACCTATGAAGTATCAATCTCTCTAAGTTCAAATCTTAAGGGGTGCATTAAGAAAGTGGTGGGTAGACTATTGGTGCTTTGTAAGATTGTTGTCCCTTTTGCCACTTATCATCTACACACTTATCTTCTAGAAACCATTTAACCTAAGCTTATTATTCTAAAGGACTATATACATAATAAATTGATCTTTTCACTAAATTATCAACATGAAACATCATGATATCTTAGGTCTTGGGACAAATCCATACATCTCACTTTTGATATTTTCACTTCTTGTAGGCACATGTAGGTCCATATTTCTATCATATGGTTGTGTGTGTGACTAAGGTACTAGCATAGTCCTATATTATACAAAATTAAGGTTAATATTTGATTTTAATAATGTGATAGTATGTTAAACATCATGATACTTTGAAAACACCTCCATAGACATGATGAAGAGGTTCTACACATGCTCTTCAACATGAATGTAAGTGAAATTGAGCAAAGAGTTGAATCTGAGCATAAAAAGATTGAAAAATTGATCCAATCATGATGTTATGAAACTATACATAAAGGTAAAATGATCAATATGTCATTGAGAAATGGGAAACATCACATCATGTTCATATAAGACCTCTTCTAAGAACCAAACATTTTACAAACAAAGATCTTTGACTGAAACCTCATATGGTGACACCTTCCTACAACATGAGATAAATTGATCATAAAAACACCATGAAACATGAAAATAAACATGGATAAAATATACAATAGATCCAATATCCTTTATAGTCAACATCACCAACTGGTTTGTATGGACTTATCTAAAATGAAGCAAAACTTATAAAGTATAGGAAATAATGAGTAGAAAATCACAACCAGCTTATAAAAGATGGTTGATAAATAAATATTGACCAATACTTGAAATATTTTTATTTAAATGAAGGTATATAATTATAATACCACCTCCCAAAATCATTTAACTTGAAACCTTTTTTACTAACCATATTAAGCATAAACCTGTTGGTCACTTATGTGTGTCTAGAAAGGCAAAGGAGTAGAAACAATTTAACTTAAAAATGGAACTTATAGAGATTTTAAAGAATTAAAATGAACCTAAATAAGATGAATATATGTTCCATGGCCTTCTCTCATGTGTCACTTTCCCTCATGGGTTGTACAAGTGCCAAAATCCCCTTTTTTATTTGGCTTCTTAAATTTTAGTTAGATAACCTACAATATTCTAATTGAACTAACATTCCTAATAGGGAATATAACATATTTTATTCTTGAAATGAAAATATGACACTTTCACACCTTGGTAATAATGCCACTTATATTTATGACCCATAAAAGCCTTATAAATGATTCAAAATGATAAATTGACTAATATAACTAAGACCAAGGCTAACATGAAATTAAATGACATAAAATAACTAATAATATACCCCGTGATAAAGTATTATAACCCCTATAAACCTCTAAAAATCACGTTTTTACCTATAAGTGTCCTAATTTGACCTATAGGGTCAAATTTTGTCAACACATTCTTCTTAACATCCCTTGACCGATAGCCCTCCTTAGCATGATCCATAAATTATTCTTACCTTTTTTGTTAAGGAGATTACATGAAAATTATTTTCCTGGTGTTCAATAAAGATAGAAAAGACATTATTTTTAGTTTGATTCCAACTTCATAGAGATCTATCAGATGTTTTAGATAATGTGTGTGGGTAAATTTATTAGTGCTTATGAACACATGCATGGTGTCCTTACATATTCATTTTATATTGGACATGTGATCCAATTTTATTTTTATCTATTTGTTATATCATTTGACATTGTGTCAAATTCTTGCTTATCTTAGATGGTGATTTTTATTTTTTTCACTCTACATTACTTATACTATCATTTACATTTGCTTATGAATGTCTTTTTTATCATTTATTTTTCTTTGTCTTCTTGAGTTTCTTTCTTAATACTCCTTTATTTTATTTTCATTATTTTTTTATTTCTTATATATATATATATATATATATATATATATATATATATATATATATATATATATATATATATATATATATATATATATACATATACATACATGGATAATTATCATTGTGACTTAGCTAGACACACCTTGTGCCCTTTAGTGATTCCTTCTTTACCATGTGATCAGTTAATAAAAAGTTAATCTCATTATACTCTCATTTCACCGATCTATTTTGGATTTAATTTTTCCCTTTATTCCCTTTTAAAAACTAAGTATATACATGTTTGAGACTTGAGATAACATTATGGTTAATTGTTAATCCCATGTGTTCTAGTCGATCTTGTCTTTGGTCACTTATCTTCCTTTAGCCTAAGCCTACAACTCATTCATGTGTATCACTCTATCTCTCATGATTGGTCATTCCAAGTCCATATGGAGGAGGAATATTAAAAATACTTTACAAAATTCAAAATCCAAATCATTTAATAAAAATAAATGATATAAAAGTAAAAACATTTCAAAATTCTAAAAGTCTAATCAAACTAAAAGACATGATTTAAATCACATCTCCTTCTTCTAGTTGAAGATCAAACTCCACATTTGGCCTCATGATAGATTATATTGACATTGGGGTGCAATAAGAGAGTATATTAAAAAAGGAGAATTAAAAAATCTTTTAGTGCTACCTACTTTCTCACATAAATACCTAATATTTGTAGTAGACCAACAAATCTATAAGGGGTCTTGAGGAACAGGGAACCCATTATGGGAAGGTAGGTCAATTTTAATTTTCTTATACCAATCTTCCTTCATTATTTTATCTTTTTATCATGATTATTTTCATACATAGCTTAGTTTATATAAAAAACAAGTTTCCTTTGTACATTGATGGTCTCTAGTCACTTAGTGTCTTCTCATGTCCTTACTATGCCTCCTATATCGTAAGGTCTTCTCTTAAGATGCCTAAGTTATGATTTTTACATTCCCTTTTTCACTCTTTATATTACTAATATTTACTTTTGAGAATTTTTTTTTTTCACTAATCACTCCCCAAGGGATTATATTTGTGAGTTGCATTGTAAGACTATGGATAAAACCTAGCCTTCCTAAAAAATTACCATAATTTCATACTATTATTACCAACATCCCTTATTACCATATTTTTACATTTATTCCACCTAATTGGTGTTCCCTTTTTTATTTTCAATGTAAGACCATGGATAGGACCTAAACTTCCTCACAAAATTTTCTAATAATCCAAGTCACAATCAAAATTACATGTGTGAAATATGGGAGAAGACGTGATTGAATATGAAGTTACACATCATTGACATGATTACTAGCTTTATTTATTATGTTTTATGGTTAATTCATTTATCTTTCATTATTTTATCTTCTTATTTATTGATTGCATGTGAGAATCTAGCCATTTGTTTAATTTTTCATACTTCCCAGCTTGAATTAGTGTGATAAATTTGAGATCAAAATTTGCCAATTTTGCTTTTCTATTGTACTTCCAAATGTGACTTAGTATGATTGAATAACTTAATTGATTAGTCTTTATACCATTTATCCTTTTACTAAATTCCACTTTATTACATTATTTTCATACATCCCAACATGATTTAATGTGATCTTACTTATTTTAATTTGGTGCCAATCTTTTATTTGGTTTAAAAACAAAACCTTTTTACCATCTTGTTTACCACCCTTCAGTTTTCTATACTTAGTAATTTTATTTTTATTACACATTTCCCAACTTTAAATAGTGTGTAGTACATTTTTTTTATTGATTATATTTTACCAAGTCTTTTTGCATGTTTCTTTTTAATCATGCATGTGTCTTACATAATGCTAGAAAAGAAACCACAACTCATATATTTCCCATATAATATACAATAAAAAAATAAAATACATGTGATATAATGAAATATATAAAATCATCCACAACCACAACCATAATGTAAACACATAAAATTAGTACCCAACTACCAAAATCAACATTAGTACCAAAAAGAGTCATATATATATATATATATATATAATGAGTTTTAATATAAAAATACAACCATATACAAAGCTTTATCTCTATGGTTGGGCCCTATCCTGCCCATCTCATGGCCTAGCCATGCTACCCATAGATGCCTCAATCTGACTACTCTAAATAAAACATTGTAAATATGTTGTTTAAGATATCATTCCTAATACCTAACCCTATAAATGAGACACATAATCCTAAACCTATGCCAAATGGGCTAGGGTTGATAGATGTGTCACTTTCTCCTGATCTTATACCTATGTCAACTAGGTTAGGGTCACTAGATGCATAGTTCTCTTATTAGCTGCTGCCTTCCATGTCTTTGAATCTCCTATAAACACCTATATTAGTGGCTTCATCCCCTCTCTATGTGATTTCAACTACCCTATAGCCTCTCTTTCTAGTTTAACTAGCTCATCTAAGCTAGGGTGGATGGTACAATGGGATCCTCCAGTGTGGTAGTGTTGTATAACATCAACTCCTCATCTAGGACATCATAGAGTGCTCCCATCACTAGGGACCCCCATCTAGTTTCTTCATCCTATATAAATATTGGAAAAATCAAACTAGATAGAAATTATGTCATTGATATATCTCAAAATCTATGTTTAATCTATATCAAATAATTTAATCACAAATTTAACCATCTTTTATTACTTGGTCATGTGTTTTCTAACACTATCTTTCCATATAACCAAGCATGGTCTCCCTATATGTGCATCCTTTAATAACCTCATCTATAATTTGCCACCAAAAAACAAATTTTGTATTCACCACTCATGCCTACCTCAAGCTATGCTTGGGTGGCCTCTCTATCACCTAACTCTATCATGGCTTATCTAATGGGTCATCTGAGATGTCTACTATCTTTTCTCCCTACTACATTCATTAATGCCATATCCAAAATGGTTAATACTCTTCCTAATATGGAGCTGGTGGTGGTGTCTTTAGTACTCCTACCTCTATATCCATCTCATCTCACTCTAATGCCTATCATGTTTGACTAGTCCATGGTCTCTCACAACATAGTTTGAGCTCTAGCCTCACAATTGGTGTCCCTAATCCTCCTCTCCCCCATAACTCACTCACATGTTGGGAAACAAATTTGGGAACCAATATTGATACCATTAGGTGAGGATATCATATCTACCTTGGTACACATGCCACCATAGGTGGCTTCATCCATAAGGTATAGTTCTGTATCATCTCTATCCATGCCAAAACTAGTGAAACTATCTCCCAACTAGGCCATATCATAGTGATGTGACCATAAGGATACCATATAATATCCACTCATCTCACCATATTCATCATTAACACATGGGGTACAACCCGCACTACCTAGTCCTATCTCCATCTTTAAACCCAAGGTAACCTATCATCGATCACATGGGGTAACCTATCTAGCTGATACATGGGAAAACTCTCATATATCCATGTAATCAACAATATATTTGGTCCCATAGAATTATACCCTCTAGATAGCAATCCATACATGTCATGCATGAACTATACCTAGATGATATATCTTAAGTCATATAACACCCTCTTCTCAAATATCATCTAGCTTAAAGCTATCACGAATAGTGGTACCTTGCCATCCAACTTATGGCATAGCACCCATGCTATCATAAGTCTTATCATATGCTTCTAAATATCTAGAAACTATGAGGTATATAAATTTAACATACTCACTCTCAATATAGGGTATATCCTCTTTGATCTTTTTGCCTATATGGTTAGGGCACTCCTCTCTCCCTGACTATCTGACACTCCCATAACCATAATTGTACTTGTTATGGGTAGTCCCAAGATGGAATGCACATCCTATATGGTGATAAATACCTTTATTATATCCCCCTCCATCTCATACCTTAATTTTTTATTTAACCATTCCCAAGATCCTAGGAACATGACTAATAAATCTAAACTCAAAGGAATCCTACACATGTCTACTATGCTTCTTAGGCCTAATGAGATCATTCTAGCTCTATCCTCAATAGATAAGTACACCAATAAGTCTATAAGCCATGATGCACCCACTAAGTGTGAAAACCTCAATTTTACATGTAACCATAAAACAAAAAGCTATATATTATATCCTCTATGTCATTCATAATCAAAATACATTATTTTTAAAATTCTAAACAAAAAATAAGCCTAAATTGTTTTAATTTTTCATTCTTATCAATTAGATCTATTATTAACCTAATCATACCTTTTAACCCTCACTTGGTCATTTTGGTCCCTTATATCACTCTTTCAACCTATTTCATACATTTTCATACTATTTTGGTCCCTTGGTCAAACACTAGTTTGGCTAAAATTTCCTTATTTTGACCTAGTTAACTTACCAAACTAAGTTAACCTCTCTATTTTCCCCCTCTTAGTACTAAGTTATCATAGTGTAATTTTGTAGTAAGTTGAAAAAAATTTACTAAGTTAGTAGTCTACAAAACACAATAGGTTGACACATACCTACTAGGTTAGTAATGTGGAATTTACTAATTTTTAGCTTATTTGGTCGACGAGTTATTTTTACCTGTCGACCCCTTACATTTTGTAAAATAAATGCCTTTTGATAGTTATTTCCCCAAAACCTTCTAACCTATTTCTCTAATTAGTTTTTCCTACCCTAAGAATCAATTTTGGGTTCATTTTGATGTCTAGAAATGCCCTAAATTACAAATTTGTAAAAAATTATAAAATTCACTAAAATATTCAAAAACTAGCTTGAGATTCTTAGTTGCTTACCTATGTTGCACTAGCTACTACTGTTGAGGGTCCTTATCATTTATCTTGTCATCCACTTTCCATATTATCTCACTTGGTCTCTCTGAGCTCTTTTTCTCTCCTTCATAAGTCAAAAATCCAAAATGATTTCCCTTTAACCCTATTTAAAATCACTTTTCAAAATTCTTAAATCTTTCAAATATTTTTTGTGAAATTCCTTATTTTGTCTACATCTTTGTTTATACTAATCTATTTTTTGAAACATAAATTTTTTTGGAATCATCACAAAATAGATAATATTTTCCACTACTATATGCTTATCTTCTAAAACTTTTTATTTTTGGCTATTTTTTACACTAATCTCTATAGGTTTGCCTAATGTTCTTTACATTTGGATGCCTTTACTTCTCTTGCAGTTTGCTTCTTTATCTAAAACACTAAGGTAAGTAAAGTTATGTGTTTTTTAATTTTTTCATTTCATTTATCTTATTTGATACTTACTACACTTTACTTAGCATCAGTATTATGTGTTATCATGTTTTATTTCCCAAAGCACCATCCCATGTTGCACTCATGTGACATGTGATGAGCTTCGAGTGGGTTATATGTATACACATAAAATTTTAAAACTTTTATCACTTAATAACACTTTGTATCTTTTAAAAACCCATTGAGTCTCAATCTTTGAGTGCATGCCTTAAGGGGTGCACCAAGAAAAGGGTGGGTAGATCATTGGTGCTTAATAAGATTGTTGTCCCTTTTGCCACTCGTTATCTAAACAAATTTCTCCTAAAACTATTATCCCTAAGATTTTTATTCTCTATTGTACCCTCTATAATTATTTCACATATTTTATACTCCTTTTCCTCACCTTAATCCCCTTTTTTTAGTCAGCTGTACTAGGTCAACTAGGTCAACCCTATATAGTTTTGGGTGATTTTTACTTAGGAACTAGTTTGGCTCTTAATTAACCTAGCTCATGACCTATTGAATAATTGTTGAAAATTATGCTAGGCCAACTTAGTCAACCCTATCAGCCAAGACTATTGGAAGGGTTTAGGGTTAAATCCACTTATATATACAAGTTTATTTTGCCATTATTTAGATAAAAGAAGAAGTAAGAGCTATAGTGAATCTACTTATTGACCATTCTACTTGAGGAACAAACTTAGAGTTTCATACTTTCTTTGGATAAATAGATCTTATCTTATGGATAATTATTTTAGATGCATTGATACGTTATGTATCATAGAGATGATTTGTCTTTGTCATCCTTACATACCACAACGACCTCTTGTGAATCACCTTGGAAAAGGGAGACATTGAGGCTCAATAGGTTCATCTTCAAAAGTAAGTATTCCTAACTTTGTTCCTCCTTCATAAAAGTAGATAGATATGAATTTATAATTCTCTTCCATACATTAGGATTTTGTATACATTTATGTGAATGTGTGTGTGTGTGTGTGTGTGTGTGTGTGTGTGTGTGTGTGTGTGTGTAAGGTTGAGTTGATTAAGTCATGTAATCTTACCAAACTTGTAAGTTAGATTTAATTAAATCATTTAACTTTATGATACTTATAGGATGGATTTGATTAAATCATCCACCCTCAACATATATGTATTATTAGGTTATTCAATTTCTCACACTCACCAAATCATGCACATATCCAAGTTGCAAAATTTTGATGAAACAAACTCAATTGATGTGTTACAACTCAATTTTACCCCATGATTGGGGGAATGTGTCCTTCAATATATATATATATATGTATATATATATGTATGTATATATATATATATATGTATATATATATATATGTATGTATATATATATATATATGTATATGTATATATATATATATGTATATATATGTATATATATATATATATGTATATATATATATGTATATATGTATGTATGTATGTATGCATGCATGCATGATTACTTTTATTATTTCTAACCCCCATTTTGTGCCACAATCTTTGGTGAGCACTAGATTAGACTTACTTTACTTGTTGTTAGTTTAGTGAGATATCAAAACACAGGACTCCCTTAGGGTTATTTCATGATTTTGCTTGAGAGGAGGCTTTGGAACCCTCCCTATCATAGTGTATTGTGGTAATAGATCCCCTAGTTGGGTATAGTAGATCCTCATATTGGTCATGTTTTCACTTAAAAAAATGTGTCCCCAATTGGAATTGTATGGTATGATCTATCTTCTTCAATTTAGGATTGATTTATAAACATGATTCATTTTTTATTGCATACTCATAGTTAGTTTGCTCATGTTGTTTGTTATGTTCCCTAAGTGCTTAATAGCACATGTGTGATTCTAATTAATTTTATTTTTGTGTATTGTCATTTTCTAGTGGGGTTTTAAGGTTAGATCAGATGGTTAAGGTATATTTAGGTCTAAAATTGAGTAAAAATGAATCCATTTCCCAATGGAAGGATAAGACTACTAGTATAATTAGCATTATAGGCATGATACCCTTATGAATCACCAAATTTATTGACCAAATTTTGACCTCAATTCAAAATGGGGTCAACCCCTCTAAATTGAAGACTTTTCATGGGACTATCAAAACTTATATGTGGTATTTTCATGGTCTTAAATTATAATAGATGGTCTTCAAATGGTCACATTAGTTCTTATATGTACTTATCTAATCCTAGGGGTCATTTATTAGGTCTTGATGTTGTCAAACATGGTTAAAGGATTTTTATATTTTTATATCAATTATGAAAGGCTATTAATGTTTCTTTAAGATCATAATATCATGTCTTAACCTTTCACCATGTTCTTATGTGCTAAAATGACATTTTAGACACCTTTTGGGCTTAATATGAGGATTCATATGTAGTTTTAAAAAATTAAAAAATTTCCAAGAAGTTTTATAATGTGCATGAGGTTAAGATGAAGTAATATAATCTATTTCATGTCAAAACTAGTTAGTTACCTCAATTTAGACTCCAAAGAATCAGTTTAAGACACTTGTACGACCTTGCAAGATCACTTTTCAATTGAAAATGGTTTTGAAGAGTCATTTAATCTTAAAAAGTCATATTATATTTTGAGGTCAAGGTTTTATGTCCAATAGATGCACAAAAATCTCTTTTCTCCTCTAGCTCTCCCTTCACAAGCTCATGAAAGGCCAAATTTAGATAAATGGTACATGCCATATAGGTAGGGATGGAGGATAATATTTTGGAAAAATTAGGGGAAAAATATGGGGATATAAGTTTTTGTCATTGGTTTTTGGATTTATGTCATATTCATTATGAACATTTAACTAAGGAGCTAAAATACTTTTTTTAGGCCTAAATCCCCATAGGTTGAGTATTATGAAAATCCAGTACAAGTGTGAACTCCTTGGTTGCATGAAATAAATTGGAATTAGTTTATAAATGGTATATAAATCCATCATACACCTTCATACACCAAGTTATCACATGTAGGAAAGTCATTTGGCAAGGAGATTTGCTCTTTTGCATGGTTTATGAGTGATGGTCAATGTTTTTTTTATGTTCATGGTTCTCCACATAGTCTAATGAATATAAGATAATCTTAAATGTCTTAAAATATACTATAAATACATTCAAGACACTTTGATCATCAAATAATTCAATATTAATTTAAAATGTTCATATCATCATTCACCTTATGGATGGTGTCCTTAAACTGCCTGCCTAACAAGATGGATTGAGTGGGGTCTAAATCTGTATTTCCAAAGAACTTGATAGTTATGACTTATTTATAAATTTATTGATGCAACTTAGGAATTATTGTTTTTAGTCCTAATGATAATGTTTGCTATTTTCAAATTACAACCATATAGACACGTAGATCTATAGGTTTATAACTTTAAAATAAGTCCAATAAAAGGTGTCAATGTTTAGATTGTAAACCTAATCATGAAAACATTGTAATGGGTTTACATTTGAAGGAGGTCATAAATCAGTGAAGATAAAACTTCTCTCAAGAAACCATAAAATCTCATGCAAGATCCTACAAATGAATCACTCAAGCCTAGTGACAATCAATTGAGATTAGAAAGGGGTTTATTCTATGTTGATTAAGTATAAAGGTAATATGATATAGTGATTAATTACCTTAAATTATTTGAAGGTTAAAATAGCTTCACAAGGTTAAAATTCATAAAGAAATCCTATTAAAAGCTTAGGTAAGCCATGAGTCTTGTTTCACATACCTCATGTCTAAAATTAATTGCTCAAGCATATTGAAGGAATCAAGACCATTGAAACATGTGTAAATGTTTGAAGGCATTTTGATGTGATAATAATTTTTTTGAGTTGGTAAACGAATCCAATAGGTAGAAGAGATGATCACAAAGTATGAGAGACTCAGAATATTGTCATCCATGACCTAAACAAAGGTATGTGTAGACATATAGTTTTATAGACCTTTACATCCACACTTTTTGACTAATAAGGTAAAAAAATTGTATAAATAAAAAGTTTCAAATGGTCCCAAGATCCAAATAATATGATAAATCCCTAAATATGTTTAGTGATTAGCAATGTAGTCCCTAAATCCATTATTACACTCATACTTTTATAAATAGACACCTATAGGTTGAAATCAAAGATAACCTAGTTTCAAGCCTAAGTAAGATTATAGAGTGCATGTGAAATTTTATAACCTATCTCAAGTTATGCTGAGTGCATACAAAGATATTTAAATACATGATAAGTCAAAGAAACATGAGAAAAATGACTAAATAAAGCTCTACCCTTGCCTACAAAGTCAAATTGGTGTCTTTAGGCCTACCTATTTACCTCATGAGAAGTTTGATTAAATAAGGAAGTCAAAATTCTAGGATATGGAAAGGTGAAGAATTTGAAGGTGTTTCAAGATAGTTAATATCTCATTTGGATCTTAGACCTAATAGTCAAACAATGGAAACCTCTACCTGCTCTTTCCAAAATGAGTTACAAGCTTGCCTACTCATGAAAAGTATTTGTTGTTTCAGAGGTTTAAATATCTATAGGAGGATTGAGGGAGAGTAATATATTTGAATATCATTGTATGGTGATATCATAGTTATATCATATGCCTTTAGACTTAAGTAACAAGTGAACCTAATAATGTCAAGTCCTATCTAAGCCTAAAAAACATATAACTAGATGTATATACCTATATGGGAAACCATAATAAAAGTGGTAGGTTGGAGCTACCCTAAGGAGATGATTATAATTATTTGAAATCATCCCATGAATTCTTAGATAAATGATAGTGGAGAAAATGGATAAAACATGGGAAATTAGGATAATTTAAGTTAGTTGGCTTGAGAACCCTAAGCATGGACTAAAGAGAGTTCATGAGACCTAATGTATATATAAAGGGTTGGAAAACCATGGGTACAAGTCAATTATTTTATCACTAACCTTCCTAAAATGTGTAGAGGCATAACCAAACTCAAAATATGCACCCTATAGGCTTCAACCCTTCCAAACATAACATAATGAAAATCTACTTAGCTGAAGATCTCATAAAACTTGATCATATCTCACATGTCAAGATACATGGTGTAAAAATGAGTTTAGAGGTGTTAGATAGGTTCATCAAATTCCATCTTTGGGAACTGGTTCATAAGTTGGTGGAGTGTACTATATGAATAATTGTTAAGACTCTAATACACTTCCAAGCTACCTAGGAGAGCCAAAATGACCCAATTAAGGGATATGGTATTTATAAACACCCAATATGGATTGAATTAAATTATAAATAACATAGATAATATTTATAACTCCCTTGAGAATCACCCCATGCCATTGGTTTTATACTTGTAGGTACAAAAATTATATAGAATAAGCTAAATAAGGTTGTTCTAAGCTACTGGAGTGGGGGTGTAGTGGTGGGGCTATAGAAGGTTCAAATAACTCAAATTAAACATGTATGATCTTGATTAGGTTATAAAAATGAAAAAAAAAAATTATTTGAGGTTCCACACATGTGGGTAAACTGTGGAGTCAAATTTTAGTCTCTAGGTAGGGAGGCCTAATTGAGACCTAGTTACGAGAGAGAGAAAGGTAAAAAATGACACTTTCACTTAGATTCTAAACTTGAAAATTGGCATGTAAATATAAAGCTATACTAGGTTCTATAGTATAGCTTAAATTTTTTATTAACATTTTTACACACATATACACAAGGAGGTTTTCAATATTTTAGGGCTACATTGAATGAAGCCAAAATAGAAATTTTAGTGTACAACAATCTTTTAGGGGTGGTTTGAGATTTCAAAATAAATTATTTTAGGTATAATATGATTTTAATAAGATATCCATGAAGAGAGGATGAGATTAAGAAGATGAATTCAAGTTTTGATAGCTGTATGAAAGATTGGCCTAGTAAGGTGAAGAAGTTTCAAGACACTTATGCACATGAATGATGATTACTACTAAGATGCCAATTGAAAGAGTTTATAGACTGACTAGAGGTGTCAAATAATAGATATATATGTAACTCAATAAAATTTTATGACCTAAGTGTTCCATTTATCCTTTCACAAGCCAAGATAAAGGGCATATTTGAAAATCAAGGCAAAGTGTCAAGCAAACATTCTAACTCCTACACCACTTAGAACAAGTAAAAATCTTTAGAGGAGATACACATGTCATTTATGGCTTGCTAAGATAGTTTCATAACAAATTTCTTGATTTTAATCATGAGACTCTCTCTCTCTCTCTCTCTCTCTCTCTCTCTCTCTCTCTCTCTCTCTCTCTCTCTCTCTCTCTCTCTCCTCTCTCTCTCTCTCTCTCCTCTCTCTCTCTCTCTCTCTCTCTTCTCTCTCTCTCTCTCTCTCTCTCTCCTCTCTCTCTCTCCCTCTCTCTCTCTCTCTCTCTCTCTCTCTCTCCTCATTTTTGATATATGTTCAACTTTGATAGGTTATGTTTGTATCCTCCACCTAGGTATGGTGAATCCCTAAACCATTTTCATCCTTTTATCAATGAATTACAACATAGTTTTACCTTCTCCATGTAGTGGTTTCAATGTGTATGTGTGACTATTTGATCTTTATAAGTTATAGGTTTACTTCCTTGGCATGTTGTCCTTGGTTTAACATCCATCTATTTAGTTTTTAAAAGTATTTTTTTAAGGTCTCTTGAAGTTTTTAAAATGGAGTGTGTAGGGTTTTAGTTACTTATATTTCATTAATGTCATGTCATGACCTCTTGACTAGTCCTCTTAGCTCAATTTTTCTTCACACAACCTTCATGAGAAATACTAATGTAGAGAGGCAAAGTTGGATTAGTGTCATGTACATGTTAGTATCTTATTTCAAGTATAATTGTAGTTAGTTGGTAGTGATTAGTTCATATTTGGTGCATCACCTCTATTAGAGTAGGTTTATCTCCCTTTTTCTTATAAAATATTAGAGTAGATTTTGATCCCAAGTGATTCATCAAGGGGAGGTAGCCCTTCATATTATAGATTCACCTCTCCAATAGGGTACCCATAACTTTAAAGTGTTTCCACATTACATCAAATATAGAAGGCTTAAAATACCTTACAAAGGGTATAACTTTGATCCATAATAGTTACCATAACTATAACTAGGTCCATGTTATCACTTCTTCAAGGGGTAAGGTAGATGGTATATGTATGCACATTAAATACAAATCACTTAGGGTTTTTGTCTATGAATTCATAAAAGATCAAATCAAGAATAAGTGCAAGTTAATAAAAGAATTGAAAAATCAGATTGCATACCTATAAAATCCAAAATGTGTTAGTGTTAATCACATGTTTGCATATTTATATAATAATGACATATCTAACAAATTTTCACTAGAAAATGAAAAGGTACAACATAATACATAAAAATAATAGATTAAAATATAATACCAAAGGCTACTAACAGTCAAATAAAATCTTGAGATTAATGATTATAAATAAAGTGGTTTATTTACCTCATCTACATCCTATAAGAAGATCTTAAGACTATTTTGCATATCATATAATGTATGGGTGTCATATAGATTATTGTTTATCATGAAAGAATAGAATTCAAAGTCTCAAAGATAATGGTGATCTTATCATTAATACATCACTAAAGGAAACCACTCACATCATGATTACTTATTGTAAAAAACAAGTACCAAAACAACAAATATGGTTATCAAAAGATAATTCAAATAAATATAAGGGTCAAAATAAAAAATACATAAAAAAATACCATTACCATAGGAATTAGTGATATTGGAACCACCAAAAACTAAACCATGTGAGATCCCATTTTTGATCAATTTTGAACAACAAAACGACATAATTAACATGATAATAACATTAGACATACTATTCTTAATGTCAATATGGAAAATAAATAGTCAAGAAACAATCATCTTGATCTACTTAATACCTTCCCAAATTTTAAATTTATACCTACAAGACTTGGTACATATCAGTTGAATCCATCTCCAGAAAGTACAAAACCAAATATAGTTAAAGGCAAGGTAAAACATATAGCTCATGATGTTTATAAGTTATTAACATATGAGATGCACATAGATAAACATAATGGCACACTATAAAAATCACAACCTAAATATGGGATAGTTATTTATTCTTATGCATATGCTCAAAATGATATATCACAAGTTCAATAACAACCTAAGACATTACATATTTCCTATACTAATAACACATAAGATTGGTATGATCTTGATGATAATGATTACAACATAGGAACATGATACACATGATACAAAGGCTTCACATAAACATCTCATTGATGATTACATTATATTTTGGTATTAATTTTATTTGTATATGTCTTCTCTGCACAACACTTTAAAATATTTTGTAAAAAAACATTAAAAACTTCAAAGAATACAAAAATGTTTTTTATCATTTACATGTTTTATTATCTCTTTGGCATATATGTTATGTGTTCTATGTTGGTAGATAACAAATAATTTATGTCCATATACACATGTGTTTCATGCATCTTTTGAGTGTGATATAGGCATACATAGATACATGATCTATGCACTTTCAGATCTTAGGCCTACCCTCTACTCATGTCATATGGGTATTAGGGCATCTACTTCTTTGATTATGATACATGAATGTTATATCATTTTATGGTAATTGTACATTACCATTTTTTATTTTATGTACTTACACATGCCTTTATCCATTCTCATATGTTTCAAATTATACTTAATATGTCATGTAATTAACTTTTTTTAGACCTTTCCTACTATTGAAATCATCACATCTACTATCTATTTGTGTTCATTGCTTATGTTTTACTTTGAAAAATGGTATTATTATGATGAAGGCCTTCTATCTTCCATATAATGTTGTAAACATGCTAATCTTCCATCTCTACAAGTTTTAGACTTGCACCTATTTTTCTTTTCCCTCACACTTGTGTCCAAGTCAAACATCTACATTGATGCATGTGTCCTGACCTAATGGAAGTGTTAGCAAGACAAATTTATTAAATTTGAAAATGAAACATATTCATATAGTCAAAATAAGTTATTTTATGTGAGAAATTATCCAAATGTATTGGTATAAATAAAATATCAGTCATTCATTCACCACCTAACACAAAACTTAACACAAACCTAGTAAAGACTTGGAAATCTCACACCTTCTCACAAGTAAATGATAAAAAAAACATTAAAGTATGCAAATCTTCCCTATTCTCTCATATTTACATATCATTCATAGGTACACCACATATATGGGTCTAAATTACTAAATGGCCATTCCATGAGCCACATGTTTTAGGTTACAAGTTACATCTTTATTGTACATACTTTCCACATATTTCACCCTTGTGTAAAGACAATCCAACACATTACGGAAGAAATTCATCAGTTTGAGGGCCTCTTTAGAGTAGTGGATAAATATGTAGCACATGTTGATAAAGGGACATTTAGGGATAGTTTGACATTGTGAGCTCACTAACCCATTTTTCCCATATCCACTATGAAGATGAAAAACTAAGATCTTGATATTTGATAAGGAACAACATCCCATGATCTAGATTTGAGCACACTAAAGTGAAGGTGACATATAAAATTGAATATTAAAAGTGGTCTCATAATATTTTAATAATTATTATAGATTATGGATCTATGTTTGAGTTAAACAATAATGTCTATTTGACCATTCTAGGTTGATGTAAGTGTTCACATCTATAGAGGGCATTTTTATAGAATTTGACAACTAATTTAGAATCTAGATCAAGTCTATTTATAGCCTATTCCATATCATATTTAGATTATTAATATAACTAGCTAAGTATCTTGTTTTAATTATCATTATAATATCTAGTATAGTTTTACTTTCCATTTTTAGCATATTTCATCATAATAAATTTAGTATATGTTTTATCTAAGTTTGAATATATATATATATATATATATATATATATATATATATATAACCCTTGTTATTACTCATTTATATATTCTTAACCCTCAATCAAAAGGATGTTGAGCATGGTCATTGATGTCTTAGATTGTCATTCATGTCAAAAAGAGCATGTGGTAATAATACATTAATGATAAGGTGATTAGATGGATAGATTGGATAGATATGGAACTTGTGTAGGTCTGTAAGGATAAATAAGAGGTTGTGAGGCATCCACAGATATATTGACAAAGCTATGGTTTATTTTGTGAGCATTTGGAAAGATGAACATGCATATTCTAACTTAAGAGAACCTAGAACATCACTACACATCATGCAAATATATATGAAATAGTAAGTTTGTGTCTTTAATTTAGTTATGAATAAAGTCAATACTGGTCAAAGGTTTACATGGAGATGTTGTCTATAGTACCCAAAAGATACCCTTAAAATTTAGAGTCTTGTAGTGATTTCTAGCTCAGGTTATAAAGATTTAAAGTGGCTCTAGTAGACTATGATGGGTTAGAGATCATCAAGTTTATTCATGTTAAAGTCTAAGTCTATTAGTATAGAAGATCCAATAGTGAGTGCTTAATCATACATTTTGAGATTAATGGTGCATATGAATTCAACATGTCAAAGGTTACATGCATTGGTGATAAGTGTCAAAAGCTCACTAATCTAATAGAAGATCAATGGTGAGTGTCAGTTAATACTTATGAAGATCAATTATATGGGACAAGTCAAAGATTCAACAAAACATGTGGGAATGTTAAGTGGCACAAATGCATAGACTGACAATAAAGTGTTCAAAAGACACGTAAGGGTACCAAATTTAATAGTGATCTTTGCAAGATAAAGACATGGCTAATCTGAGGAGATCAATGGTGCATATTTGGTCAATATTTTAAGGGTACATGAGATGAGGTCAACATGCTTGATTTTTAATATTTTCTTTGTGACCATTGGAATTCAAATATTTGAATTTGTGAGGAATGTATAATATGTAGTTTTTTTTTTATAACTTTTGATATATAAATAACTTAACCATGGTGTAAAAATAAAAATTATATAGGGATTCGAGGCACATCAAAAAATATTTATTTAAATCTTTGAATGTTTTGTATAGCCAAAGTTATTGAGCTCTAAAGTTGACTATGTATGTGTTCATGCTCTGCAAGTAACTCAAGAAGGGTAATTGAGTTGTTCTAGATGGTATTTAGATGTTTTAAGATGAACTAAGTATTAGATCATGTTTTATACTTCATAAGGACCATCTATGTGGATTATGGAGGTTTGAGCAATCCAGATTTTATATGATCAAAGGCTTAGAAGTTGACTGCGTGTGTCATTATTCATGATCATATGTACGTAATGATATTTGGGCTAATTATGCTATAATAAAAGGGTGTTTTGATGGATGTTATCATTTAAAGTGGACTTATAGATCATGTGTCATGGGTATATGTATTTTTAAAGTGTTCTTGTGTTCTAAGTTTTCTTATATAAGTGTCAAAGAGGTGAATGGGTCTCTATAGAACTTAGTAGGACACTTAGGCCTATTTGAAAGAGGGTAATTCTTAAAGGTGACCCATGTTGATGCTTGTTTTTCTCTATTATTTTTAATTTTCTTAATTTGAAAGAGAGAGATAAAACTAAGATAGAGGGTGTGTACAAAACTTGGTAGAAAGTGCATCCATTGAATCCAAACATTATGTGACAACTCCTCTTTAGCTAGGGAGGAATAACCTATAATAAGAAATCACTAACAAAGGGGGTTATTGGTTAGATATATGGGTGGAATATTTATCATGATAAATACAAGAAGTGTGAACTTACTTGGAGGCTGTCAATCCACTGTTAAGACAAATTAATGTTTTTATGTAATAAAGATTGATAATAAAGTTGCATAACATAAATAAAAGTAATTTATTCAAATGAAATAAATACTTTTATTATAAATTTTAATGATTTAAAAAAATACCATTAAGTTGAATGATAAAATGCTAATAAATAAGGTAAATGGTGGATGGACAAGATGATTAAGAAGGTAAAGAAGGAAAGTGGTCAAAAGGGTAAATGGAAAATAGTGCTCAAGAGATAAATGGTAAAGATGGTAAAAAAGGGGTAAATTGAAAATGGTACTCAAAAGATAAAAGGGTGAAGCTAAAATTGAAAATATGGTCAAGGTGTCAAGAAGGTAAATGGAAAAGATGGTCAAAGGGATAAAAGGCAAATGATAAAAAAGGTAAAGATGGTCAAAAAGAGGTAAATGATCAAGAGGTTTGAAGCTGGTAAAGAGGTAAATGATAAATGGTAAAATAAGAGGTAAAAGGATTATGCTTTATAGGTTAAGATAATAAGAAGGCCAAGGAGTTGGTTTGGAAGTGAAGAAAAGAGAAGGAAAATGGGGACAAGAAAATTAAATTACAAAACAAACAAGGTTACCTTGAAGAAACTTTGTTGTGAATTTTGATGATATTGCCTTGTAAATCCAATACAATTTCATTACTTTAACTCTTTTCTTTCAAGATGATGACCTCCTTCGAAATTTCTCCTAAACCCATGAGAAGAAATGCTTCCACCAAAGATCAACTTAACCCATGGGTGAAGGGGAAGAGTCATATTTATGGCATTTGATGTTAAGAAACATGCCAAAAGAAGGGAATAGTGAATTATGGTGCCATTTTCCAAGTGGGCTCATAAATGAGTCATGGGATAATGGTGTTGAGATTCCCAATTGATTAACAGTTCTCATATTTGGGTGGGTGTGTCCCCTACCTTGCATATATGGTCAAAACCAATGGAGATAATGACCATGGACCCAAATGAGTCCAAGAGACTCTCCACCTTGCTTCTTGTCTTACCCCAAGCACTTAAGAAGGTACCCCACAAAATTTGGCACCATTTTCCATGTGGGTAGGTAAGTTAGTCATGAGATAAGGGTGGTGGGATTCCCAATTAGCTAATGGGTCTCCCACTTGGTTGGTTTATCTCCCACCTTGTTAAAGAGTCCAAAATGGGTGGATGTAATGCCCCGTTTGTCCTTTTCAAAGCACTTAGCAAGTGGAAAAACTTTGAAGGCCATTTTCATGTATGGGGACCAAAAAATGTTGGATGACGGCCCCATGAGGACAAATTCACCAAAATTTGAAGGGGGACCCCTGTGATGTTTAATGATGTCATTAGGCACCTCAGATAAGGGTCCCAAGTGGGGTATGATGTCTCACTTCAAGCCACCTCACTTTCAAGCCATGTAAATTTTTGTATCACTATTGAGTCACCTTTCCATGTCACATTACATGTTACTTTCCATGTCACATGCCATATCAATTTCCATGTCACCGTCAATAGTGACAGTGGGTCCCATAATGAATAGTGATAGTGAATAATGATTTTGAATAATGACTTAGAATAGTGATTTTAAATAGTACTTTTATACTAATAATTTTGAATAGTAATTCATAATAGTGACTTGGTTAGGTTATGATGGGTTGGGTTAAGGGTCAAAAAGGGTTAGGTAGGTCCTAAGGTGGGCTCAAGGCATTCAAACATCTATAAATACAAGTGTGTAGAATTCTAATGTCTATGTTTTGCTTCATTTTGTTATGTAACTTTAGATTAACAAGATGTAAAATAAAAATGGATTATTTGGTCAAAGGTCAAGATGGCTTGAGTATGGGAGGAGGTGTTTCCCTTCAAGCTAGGGAGTGATAAGGGAAAGCAAAATTGGATGTGGGTTTGATAAGTAGTTAATGGTGAGTAACTAGGTGGTGATTAAAAAGGGTAGGTATTTGAAATGTAAATATGTGAATTAGATGAAATAAGTGTGATAACCAATATCACACATAAATGAAAGTTTCCAAAGTTGGTAAAAGATAGGGGTCTAATCTAAAGGACAAGTGACCAATGTACCACGTGATTATATCTATGGCTGGATACCCCTATTAGTCTCTTAGACAATGTAAGTGATTTCATAGGTGTCCAAAGTTAGAAGTTATCCTTTGAAAAACACAAATGGTATGGTCATAAAATGGTGGTTTAAAGTTGAATGTTCAACATGCCAATGCTGGTTAGTGTGGTCAAAAGGACCAAATCAAGATCATCACAAAATATGAAAATAATTTGGGTCAAAAATGGCCAAGATCAAAGTGGACATGGGCTAATAGTTGGTCGATTGGGTAAGTTTGATTGTTTGGAGGAGGTGGTTTTCAAGGGGTTAGGTAGGAGGTGGCTGAGCTAACTCAATATGCACTAGGAAAGTGGATTATACCTACATATTTTTATGCATGTGATATCTAACAAAAACTTCATGCAAAATGTATTTCTTATTATGAATAGTTAATGGTGTTCAAATGGGTTATCGTAATTTGATGTACCACATGGTTTAGGTTGGGTTAAAGTTCTACAAAGAAAGGGAAGATCTAAATGGTGGAGAAGGTGATGAAAAGGGTAGAAGAAAGGTTGGGCACTAAAGCACAAATAGGTGTGCAAAGTGCAACAAAAAGTGCAATAGTTAAGATCTTGTAAAGACAAGGTTATCATGATTGATAAAAATAAAGTGAAGTGCTAAGGGATGAGTGATCAGTGTATCACATGACCATAATTATGGTTAGATACACCTATTAGTCTCCTAGATAAGGTTAGTGTTTCCATGGGTATTTCAATTCAAAATTTCTTTCATTAAAAACATAAGTGGGTCAAGTAAGTATGATGTGGTGCAAATTCAAATGGTCAACATGGAAATGTTATCACTATGGTTAAGAGACCAAGAAAAATTTGTCATAAAACATGCATAAGTAGGGCTAAAAAGGACCAACATAAAGGTGACAAGGTGGCCAAGGTGGGTGTTCAACATAGAGTTCTCACAAAATGGTGAGATCAAAGCAAAAGGTGCTCACATAATAGTAAGGGAATAGGGAAATGTACTCACATCATTGTGAGGGCATAGGAGGGTGCCCACACAATCATGAGGGTAGTGATAAATGAATAGTGAATAGTCATGATAATGATCCCACACTCATTAGGAAGATAAATCACAAGCTGGTAGGGTGGGATAAATAAGGGTTTAATATAATGTTAAATACTAAAAAATGTTTGTTAATAGAGCTAAGCCAAAGAAGAGGTTCCTTCATGAGGAGGTTATGCCTTCTAAAATTATGTGAGGGTATAAACATAGTGATGATATCTATAACTATGAGATGATTTTTATGAGATGGGCATCTACCAAGATCTACATAGACTCATTAACAAAAGGTCATCATTATTACAAGTCAAGTTTTAAGAGTCTTAGCAAAGTGATGACCTATGGCTAAGTAGAATCTATGAGGTATAAAATTAGTAGTGTGGTGAGTGATAAAAGATAGACCATGCCTTACTAAATATCTACATAGCTAGTATGGGCAAAAGGTATCCATATATGTATCCTATATCCTATTTCATCAGAACTAATGAATTTGGGTTCTACTTAGAAGAGAAGTTATGAGTAGGGAGACATGTGGCCTAGGTTATTAAGTATATATCTAGATAATATGGGTGAGTTTACACTATATAAAGTAGTTGGAAGCTATCACCACTAATAATAGTGGCAGTTTTGAAGGTGTGATCTTTACAGTGACCCATGGCTAGAAGCCAATTTACATCAACTAGGGAAAAGGTGAAAATGATGTAAATGACCATTAGGCCCATACAGACCATGATCAATTGAAATAATCAAAGACATCAGATGCATATTAGGTGATAAGGGTGAAAAAAGACATGATTATGCATAATGAATTTATCAAGATAACCAATAAAATTGAGGGTGATGTGTCCACATAAAAAGTATGTAGACATGGTAATTTCAAGTGGGAAGACTATTCAAGGGAATAAATTAAATCATAGGACCCTTCCCATTGATGGAATGGATAATAATTTTTGTGAATAATGATGGTTAGGTATTATATTTAAATAATTGTGCTAAGGATGAATGTCTATCATGAAGTTATTTAGTTTTATAGGTTATAGAAAGTGCAAAGAACTATACAAAGTTAAAGATGGTGAACAATGGGAATAATGGTAGAGACATTAAACAAACCCCATGACTTGAAATAATCAATATGGTGAATGTGTATATCTAAGAGATACTATAACATGTAATTATAATAGTGGAATTACTATTAAACCAACAATAAGAGGAAAGGCACCCATGACCTGAGTTTGAGCCTAAACACTTACCTCCTTAACAATGAAAAAGGTGATAATTTTGTTCCGCAAGATGTAGGGCCAAAGAACATGACCTTCAACCTATCCATAGATGGAACTATCACTATCTAAGTAGATGTCCATTGAGGTAAAATAGGTGGTACCTATGCAAGCAAAATAACCAAAGCAGAGGGATGTAATGGCTATGATGATTGAGTAGGGTGAAAAACCTAGAGTAGAATATGATTTTCACCCTATGGGTAGGAATGTGAAAGAGGAGAATAGAATATGCACATAGTGGCTATTGATAAAAGAAATGTTATTGAGGCTAGTTCAATAAGTAATCAATAAGGAGGATGTCTCCACATAAATCTAAAGTCATTAGATAATTAACATAATGCCTAAGTAGTAAAGATATGTATGTTTATGCTTTACACAATGTGTGTGTAATCTAATGACTTTTTATTTGTGATGTAAAACCTCACACCCTAAATAAAATATTTCATAGTTTGATGTTATTATGCTTATGTTTATGAAGATAGTCATGATTATGGTCATTATAACCCCACTTATGGCAAACCATACAAGGTAAGGCAATGAACAACACTAGATGATAAAGTGAAGAATATAATCAAGAGACAAATGTCATTATGAAAATATCAACTAAGCACATTAGGATAAGAAGAGGGAATGATGTGTCTTCTTTGACAAGGACTAAAAATATACCCAAAGTGATATTGCGTTAATGAACATAAGTCCTATGAACGTAGTGTATGAGCATGCTTTGAAGGATAAAAAAGGTGTTTTGATCACATTGTGTGAAGTAAGCTCAAAATGTGTAGAGGGTTTAAAGGGGAAATAGGTAATGGATAGGGTGAAGGAAGTAGTTAAAGATACATAAAAGGTGGACCTATGCTCAATATACAAAGATATTGAAGGAAGAAATGGATCCTTTGAAGTAGTGAACCTGACAAGATTTCATCCATTAAAGTAAGAAAGAGGAAGACATGAGGAAATAGTCATGGAAACATTGGTTTAAGAAATACAAACTGATGATCACACTTTAATGAGTGAGAACCTAGAGGTGCAATGGGATAAAATAAAGGAGATCTAAGAAGGTACAATGTAAAGGTAGACTAGGAGATGGATGAAGTAAGAGTGATAGGGAAATGAGGTCACATATAAAGATAAAGTTGGATAAGGATGGAAGAATCAAACCTAGATATAGAGGAAAAAAGATCCTGAATAATAAGGAATGTCATCAAGGACGATGAGAAAAATGAAATAAAATGAAGAGATGAGAATAAAAATAAATGGTATATGGAGGTGTAAGGAGTGATAGATTGGAGAATTGAGAAAGTTGGGTGTAGACAATAAAAACTGTACACATACAATTTTCAAAGACTAAATACCTTAGGGCCCCCTAAAAACCACCTAAACCTTATTAACACTTAACCTAACCCAATAACTATTCTCCTATTCACATAATATTATTCAAAATTGATATTTCAAAGTATTATTCAAAAATACTATTCACCATCACAATTCATAATGGGATCCACTATCACTATTCATGATGACATGAAAAGTGACATGGCATGTGACATGATGTGTGACATGAAATGTGATATAACAAGTTATTTGGCAAGTGACATGGCTAGATGTGGGACATCATACCCCACTTGGGACCCCTTCCCAAGGTGCTTAATGACCTCATTTAAGCATCACAAGGCTCCTCCCTTGAAATATAGTGAATTTACCCTTAAGGGGCCATAATTCAACATTTATTTTCCTTCACACATGAAATTGGCCTTTAAAATGAGAAACCCATATCTTTAAGTGCTTGGATGAAGACAAGAAATGGTAGTGAAAAGTATTTGGCCTCATTTAGACCCATGTGCATAATTCTCATTCAAAATTGGATTCATGTGCAAGGTGGGAGACAAAAATAACAAAATGAGAGACTCATGATCAAGGTGGGAATCCCAAAAAAACTCATATTTTGACTCATTTATGTACCACATTGAAAAAATTCCCACATTTTGTGTGCCATATATTTAAATTCTTGGATGAAGAAAAGAAAGGGTGGTGAAAAGTCTTTGGCCTCATTTAGAATCATGTGCATGATTCTCATTCAAAATTGGATTCATTTGAAACGTGGGAGACACATAAACCCAAATGGGAGACATATGATCAAGGTGGGAATCCCACCAACCTCATATTTTGACTCATTCATGAACCACATGGAAAATGGTACCATACTTCTATTGTTCACTCTTTTCGCATGATTTTTCACAACAAATGCTATAAATACCCCCCTCTCCTTCACCCAAGGTTAAGTTGTAAGTTAGTATTTTTTCATTAATATATTATTTTAATTATTTTAAGGAGGTCATCATTTCAAAGGTAATCCACATATTTGAGGAAAATAATTTAAATCAATGAAGCTCTACTGAAATTGCCTCAAGACATCTTCAACAACAACAATAACATTCTTCTTCAAGCTTGGAAGGTAACATTTGATTTTGTTTCTTCAATTTTATGTTATCATCCCCTTGGAATTTTAATCTCTTCATCCCCACTTATCCATTTTATCCCTTTATCATTCCATTATCTCAATCCATTTTCTCCCTTGCCATCTTTTATCCATTCACACCTTTACCACTTTTACCCTCCTTATCCTCTTCCCCTTTTGCCATCTTAACTACTTAGCTTCTTACCTCATCAACCATTAACCCATTTATCTCATTTGAATATTTATACTTTTATTACCTTAACCATTTATTAACCAACTAAACCACCTTTATTTAATCCCCTATTAAATTTCCAAACCAAACCCATAGCCTTATTTTCACTAATTTTCAGCATTAGTTTCTTTATTTAGTCATTGTTTTAAAAGCACTTAACTTTATTGTATTAATTCAGTTATTTTTTATTATTATTATTTTTTTTAATTTAAAATATTTTATTTTTTAAATTAAATTTTATTTTTTTATTCACAAAATTAAGTTTTAAAAGTAGGTGGATTAACAACCTCTTAGAAAGTTTTCTCTTCTAGGATCTAGCTCACGCTAGGCAATCCACCCAACTACTTGTATAACCAGAAATTTTTGTGTTAGTGATTTATTTTTTTCAATCTATTATTCCCTAGAAAAAGAGGATTTATCATAAAGTCTAGATTCAACACATGTGCATTCAATAGGTATTCTTCTACACACCCTTCTTAACTAGTTTCTTCTTTTCACCTTTAAGAAAAAATAAAAATTAGATAGAAACTTTTTGGCATGCCCGATGGGACCTTTAAGGTTTTACTGGGTTATTAGATGTTTTATTATATTTATAATTTAATTAGTGAAATTAATTTAATTTAATTCTTATCAAATTAAGCTTCTTTCTTTACCAAAAAAAGAGAGTTTTAGTTGAATTTTTAGAAAAAATAAATATTATTGCATTTATAAAAAGAAAGAAAAGAGCATTGATAATAGGATTAGGATTGAATTTTCATGTTCAATTTAGGTGTATTTAGTTTTTATTTTGTTCATCCAAATGAATCAAATTTTTTTATTTTTATTAAAATTGAGTGCATCCATTGATTGCTTGCTTGATTTTAGCTCACCTAGTTTAATTACAAGCATTATGAATTAATCATAGTTCAAAAATGTTACACAAACCAAGCCATTTACACAAAAAAAATATCAAAACACATTTGAGACAAGGATTGAGTAGGATTTCATCACCTATCAGATCACCTTACTGTTTCTCAGTTATCTTACTTAAATTTAATCACTGAGGGGATAACCAACTCAATTTTATAGCTGAGTATAAACTCTAGAAATTAGTACATA
Source organism: Torreya grandis (assembly GCA_037957365.1). Lineage (NCBI taxonomy): Eukaryota > Viridiplantae > Streptophyta > Pinopsida > Cupressales > Taxaceae > Torreya > Torreya grandis. Next base: position 1,770,552 of record JARHVA010003697.1, on the reverse strand, counting down.
TTGGCTAAGCACCCACACAAGCTATAGGAATGTGATGTGAGGGGATAAATAACCAAGTACCAAGAAATTTAATTATACCAATACATACTTATATTGAGTGCCTAAACATAACCCAAAACCAAACATAGACTACCTTGTTTAAGACCTATTCAAGCCAATTTCTTCTTCACATTTTTCTAAGGCATAAGCCAAAAGAAAGATTAAAAATAATCATAGGATATAATGTACTCTTAGTGAACGCATTATTTTAATTGATTCTTTTCTTTATTTCTCTTTGGTTGAGGTGTGATAACATATCATCATTTTCATATTTTCTTGTATGGATCTCACTCACCAATAACAAAAAGACCTCAAGGAACAAAACCCACCACGAAATCAATCATCACCAAATTACACCTCTTAACCAATGGAACAAATTTACAAACCCATAGACTCTCCTCACTATATAATAATTCCTAGTTAGTTATTCCTAGGAGATGCAAATTTTTTTGCTTTCCTAAACAACAATCATGCAACCTTATAACACTACCTAAAAACCATGTCTGACCAAATCCTAGTTTTGACCCAACCCATATATCTACCTTATGGCTTGCATCTCCACCTCATAGAGAATACCTTCACTACCATATGAAGTAATCAATATTTAGTTACCTAAACATTATCATTAAAAAAAATCCTTCAAAATTAACCCACCAACCCAAAGTACCACTTCCCTTATACCTCTTACTAATCACTCTCCCGTATTAAGAGTCCCTACCTGTAGCAATACCCATATTACTCTAGTTACCTACAATACAAAAGCAATACTCCAATTTAAAGTATTATGGTGTCCAAACCATCCATGTTACCACCAATTAGTACAAGAGTCATAACCCTTCCATCAGACACTAACCTAACCACCACTCTAACCCAACATGCAACCTTTAGCTATCTTCATAACCCACAAGGGAATATGCTCATCATCTAACCACCCAAATATACCCAAAAATTAACATATACATATAAATATATATGTTCCACCCAACCTCCAAATACCACATACAAATATATGGAGTCATCTCAACCATATACTACCTATTCACACATTACCCAACCTCAACAAAACATACCATATAACTACGCATACCAAAAACCCCAAGTATACTTCATGAATTTTATCATGGATAAGATGACTATACTTGAGTCATATGTCTCTAAAACCCATAATCTCTTATTGTTTCTTCCTAATTTTTGTTTTTTTCTTAAGTATGAAAAGAAGAAACTAGTTAAGAAGGGTGTGTAGAAGAATACATATTGAATGTGCACATGTTGAATATAGAATTTGTGATAAATCCTATTTTTATATGTAATAATTATCTAAAATTATAAACTGCCACCATAAATTTTTTTGGTTAGACAAGTAATTAGGTGGATTTCCTAGTGTGAGCTAGATCCTAGAAGCAAAAGCTTTCTAGGAGGTTGTCAATCCACCTTATTTAAAACACTTAAGTGGAAATGATAAAAGAAATATATTTTTATTAAATAAATATAAAATTTAAATAAAATATATAAAATTATATCCAATTAAAAACATAGATGCTTTGATAAGTTAATTGAAATGAAGTAACAAGTTTGATTATACTACTGTTGAAAAGTGGTTAAGTTAAGGTTGTGGTTTTGGGTTTGGTAATTTGATAAGGTTAAAAATAATGTTTTAGTTTGGGTTGATTTAGATAATAAAATGAGATGGATAGATGTTTAAAAATATGAAAAAACAAGTAAATAGAATAGAAAAGGGATGAGGAGGCAAAGAGGTTGAAGGTGGTAATAATGTAAAGAGGGCAAAAAAGGTAAATGGGATTACAATGGAAAATGTTGTAAAGGAGGTCAATGGATTATTATGGATACTAGCTTAAGGGGTATAGGCCAAGTTAATGAAAGGAAAGACTTAATTAAATTATTTAAATAATAAAACCAAATAAGGCTACTTTGAGGCTTATTGATGTTATTGATGATGTGATGAAGGAATCACGTGGAAATTTTGGTAGAGATTCATTGCTTTGAATTATTTCCTCCAAGATGTGAATGACCTCCAAAATTGTGACCTCATTCAAATACCTATAATAATATGTTAATAAAAATTACTAACCTCCCACTTAACCTTTGGTTAAGGAGTGATGGGTATTTATAGTATTTATTATCAAGAACCATGCCAAAATAGGGAATGGTAGAAGTATGGTGTCATTTCCCACGTGGTACATAAATGATTCAAAGATGAAGTTGGTGGGGATTCCTATATGGGTTGGTAAGTCTCCCACCTTGCACATGAGTCCAATTTTGAATGGGAATCATACACATGGATATAAATGAGGCTAAAGACTTTTCACCATCCTTTTTTATCTTCATCCAAGAAATTAAAGATATGTCACATAAAATATGGCACCATTTTCTATGTAATTCATGAATGAGTCAAAGATGAAATTGGTGGGGATTCCCATTTGGGTTGTTGAGTCTCCCATTTGGGTTAAAAAGTCAAAAATGGGTGCCCTTTATCTTTTCTAAAGTACTAAGGAGGTAGGTATCTAATTTTGAAAGTCACTTTCACGTGTGAAGGAAAAATACATGTTGAATTATGGATCCTTAAGGGGAAATTCATCATATTTCTAGGGAGGAGCCTTGTGATACTTGAATGATGTCACTAAGCACCTTAGAAAGGGTCATAGGTGGGGTATGATATCCCACATCAACCCACCTCACTTCTAAGACATGTCACATGTCATATCATCTTCAATTTCACTTTCCATGCCACATGCTATGTCACATGTTATGTCACTTTCCATGTTACATGACATGTCATCATGAATAGTGATAGTGGGTCCCATAGTGAATAGTACTTTTGAATAATAATTTCAAATAGGAAAATATTGATTTGGTTAGGTTAAAAAGGGTTATTTGAGGGTTAAATAGGTTTAAGGGGTCCTTAGGGGGTCCTAAGGAATTTAGTCATCAAAAACTATAAGTGTGTATTTTTCTAGTGTCTACATTTTGCCCCTTTTTATTATGCAGCTTTGAATTAACAATTTACAAAACAAAAATGAATCACTTGGTTGAATTTTAGGGTTTCTCAAGTATGGGAGGAGGTTTTCCACCTCAAATTGAGAGTCAATGATTAAATTCCAAATTTGTTATATATTTCATAATTAGTTGGTAGGGAGACAGTAGGTGGTGTCACAAAGTATCTAGGCATGTGAAATGCTAATGGATGCATAAAATATGATTAAACATGATAGTAAAGATTATACAAAGACTAAATCTACCAATGCTGATAATAATAAGGTTGCGTTCTAGGATAAATGATAGGGTAATAAATCCCTAATGTTGGTCATAGCTAATTGGGTTAGTCTTATCAAGTCTCTTAGTTAGGGCCAGTGTTTACTCAGGTATCCAAGGTAGGAATTTCTTTCAATAAAAACATAAATGGTTTGGTTGTGCATGAGGTGGTGTAAATTCAAATGTTTAACATATAAAAAAATGGTCTATATAATCAAAAGGACCAAGTCAAGATCATTATAAATGATGTAATATAGTGGGTCAAAATGGGACAACATCAAGGTGGATGTGGTTGAATGGTTAGGTATTTGGAATGGGGTGGCCGAATGGAATCCATATGCACTAGGAAAGTGGATGTTGCCTACATAGTTCTATGGAAATAATGTCCAAAATGAACTTTAGGCCTAATGTAGTTATTCTAAGGTGGGGAGTCTTGGTTAACTTAGTTTCCCTAATTTTATATCATGTATTTAGGTTTGATTAAAGGACATTAGATAAAGGGAAGTGCTAAAGGGTGGAAAAGATGGTTATAAATAATTCTCTGATTGGTTGGGTAGAAATGGTGGATGAGAATACCTAAGATGTAATGAGATAATTGCTTTAACTATGAGAAAATAATTTGTAGCCATGGATAATTAGGATTAAGCATGAAATTTTTTCTAGTATTTTAAATAAAAAGGGAGAAATATGCTTTACTAGGCTTTTGAGAATTTGGCACTACTCAAATGGCCATGGTGACCTGATCAGTTCTTTCGTCACCATTTAAATAAGATGACATTGTGAAAACTCCATAATAATGTCATTAACATGTTATGTAAGGTTATTAATCAATTATTCAAGGATGAAAAGTAATAGAGTGGGTAAATGAGAAGTGGTGAATATTTGAACCCTTGACCCTTGAGTCAGTGGGGCCCTAGAATAAGTAAGCATTGAGTTTTGAGGGAGTTCAGATAAAGAATCTAAGGGGTTTTGGAATATGGATCAAGGAAAATAATAATATTATTAATTAAATGAAGGATTAGGTTGTGGATTTCATACATTAAAGCAAGGGTTTGGAAGACATGATGAAGTAGACAAGGAGATGTACATAGAAGTGGCACAACTAGTGACTACACTCTAAAGAGGTGGAGGTTGAATTGGAAAAAATAAGGGAGATCCAAAAAGGGATGAAGTGAAGGTGGAATAAGATATGGATGAAGAGATAGTTAGAGAAAACAATGCGGACATAGATAAAGATGAAGGTGGAGAAGGATGGAAGGAGACATGCATGGACATATATATAAAAAAGGAAGGTCAAGAAGAATAAGGGATGTCATCAAGGGAGAAAAAAATGCAATGAAATGGAGAACAGAGAAGAAAAATAAGAGGTATAAGATGGGGGGTGTGGTATGTACTAAATAATGATAGAGTGGAGATTGGAAAAGGATGGGTAGAGAAGTATAACAATCATGAAGGGTAAGGGGAGGATGGGAAATATGGGAGGCCATGAAGGGTTTGAAAATATGTCTAAAAATAGACCAAGGATAAAATAGTTGGGTGATGAAAATTAAAAATAAGGAAATAAATGGAAGAAAGGAAATAGGAGGAAAAAGGAGTGAAATGAGGACACAAAAAGGATGATAGGAGAGTGAAGAAGTAAGTGGTATCTTGACCAAGTAAGCATAGATGATGATAGGTAACAAAGCAAAGTAAATAGTGGTTTTAGAGATGAGGAAAATAGGAAAGGTGTTAAAAAAAAATAGGGAAGTGAAGGATGGGTGATGAAGAAGCTAAAGAGATATGGTATATGTCAATCAACTTGTTAGAAAAGGTTGACAAGCTGAAAAGGGGTGAGGTGGTGAAGAAATAGGGGAACACAACGAAAGGGCATGAGATGAAAATAAGGGATGAAGATCAGGGATGATAAGAAGTAAAAATAAGAATTCAAGTAGGGATACAAAGCATGGATACTCATATATAATCAAAAGACAAGTGAGTACCGATATGGAAAGAGGAAAATGGGAATGCAAAAGGAAAAAAGAAAGAACTGAGAAGAAGAAAAGAGGCAATTATAGAAGGGTTCTAAAAGGATAAATACCTAGGTAGAAACTAGTTGTGGAGGAAGAAAAGAAGACAAAAAAGATGAAAGGATGAAAAAAAAGAAAATAAGAAGAATGGAAAATGGGTACGGTGGGAAGAGTGGTGAAATCACAGAGAGTGGTGGTACACATAAATTAAAATTGCAGCTATAAAATAAATAGAAAGCTTTCAAGATTAAAAATATGATGTGGAATTGGTGAAGAAGAAAGAGTGATAATGAGGGTACAAAAAATATCCAAGGGTGAGGGGAGATGATGAGGATGGTGAAATAAGTTGAAGGGGATAAAGGACAAGGTTGGTAATAAGTGGAGAGAGGGACAAAAAATATGGAAAGTGGGTGACAGTGTGAGATTTGATGATTAGGAAAAAACCAAAGCTTCCATGATATAATATGCCCTAATTTGATCTATCATATGGGTTGGTTTGGGATGATTAGGAAAAATCCAAAGCTTTGCTAATATAATATGCCCTAGGCAAGAGGGTGTTATTAGCAACAAAAGTTAATGAGAAGGAAAAGGGGAGGACAATTAGTTGTTAGTGGCTAAACTAACCTCAGAAGTCAAGAAATGCCTGCATAGTCAAAAGACATCAAGCTAATGTAGTTCAACAAGGTTTGGGTGAGTGGTGTTCAAATTGGCTACCCCAATTTGATGGACCACATGGGTTGGTTTGGGATTATTAGGAAAAATCCAAAGCTTCCCTGATATAATATACCATAGGAAAGAGGGTGTTGTTAGAAATAAAATTTAATGAGAAGGAAAAGGGGAGGGTAATTAGTTGTTAGTGGCTAAACTAACCTTAGAAGTCAAGCAATGCCTACATAGTAAATAGACATCAATCCAATGTACTTCAACAAGGTTTGGGTGAGTGGTGTTCAAATTGGATGCCCTAATTTGATGGACCGCATGGGTTGGTTTGGGATGATGGACAAGGTTTTTTAAAATAACAATTTTGAGTTTTGGTGAAGGTGATATGAAAGCATATGGTGTAGATTGGTGAATATTTACCATAATGATCCCACATATATTAGGATGAGAGACATGGATGGGTAAGGAGGATAAATAAAACAGGAACATAATTCTAAGCACCAAAAATGACTTTCAATAGAGCTAATCTAAAGAAGAGGTGATATTATAAGGAGGTTGTACATTCTAAAATTATGCAAAGGTATAAGCATAGTGTTGGTAGCTATTACTATGAGTTGAGTTTTAGGAGGTGGGTGTTTATCAAGATCTACATAGCCATGTTGGTGAAATATCATCATTATGATTTTAATTTTAAGGGTAGTAGCAAAGTGATGACTTATAAATAATTTCTTTTACAGTCAAATAGATTATATAATGTAAAAAATTGGTAAGGTGGTGAATGATAGAGGATGCATTATACCTAACCCAAGAGCTACATGGGTAGGCTAGATGAAAGGTGATGATGTCTACATCCTGTTTCCCAATTCCTAACTAGTTGTTAATATCTGAACTAACCTTAGAAGTCAATCAATGCCTAGATAGTCAATAGACATCAAGCCAATGTAGTTCAATAAGGTTTGGGTGAGTGGTGTTTAAATTGGCTACCCCAATTTGATGGACCACATGGGTTTGTTTGGGATGATTAGGAAAAATCTAAAGCTTCCCTAATATAATATGCCATGGCAAGAGGGTGTTGTTAGAAAAAAATTAATGGGAAGGAAAAGGGGAGGGTAATTAGTTGTTAGTGGCTGAACTAACCTTAGAAGTCAAGCAATGGCTACATAGTCAATAGACATCAAGCCAATTTAGTTCAAGAAGGTTTGAGTGAGTGGTGTTCAAATTAGCTACCCCAATTTGACAGACCAAATGGGTTGGTTTGGGATGATTAGGAAAAATCCAAAGCTTCCCTAATATAATATTCCCTAGGCAAGAGGGTGTTGTTATTGAAAAAATTTAATGAGAAGGAAAAGGGGAGGGTAATTAGTTTTTAGTGGTTGAACGAACCTTAGAAGTCAATAAATGCCTACATAGTCAATAGACATCAAGCCGACATAGTTCAACAATGTTTGGTTGAGTGGTGTTTGAATTAGCTATCCCAATTTCATGGACAACATGGGTTGGTTTGGGATGATGGAAAAGTTTTTGTAAACTATCAATTTTGAGTTTTGGTGAAGGTGATGTGAAAGCATATGGTGTAGATTGGTAAATAGTCACCATAATGATCCCACATTTATTAGGATGAGAGACATGGATGGCTAAGGAGGATAAATAAGAAGGGAACACAATACTAAACACCAAAAATGACTTTCAATCGATCTAATATAAATAAGAGGTGACATTATAAGGAGGTTATACACTCTAAAGTTATGCAAAGGTATAAGCATAGTGCTGGAAGCTATTACTATGAGCTAAGTTTTAAGAGGTGGGTGTCTATCAAGATCTGCATAGTCATGTTGGTGAAAGGTCATCATCATTATGATTCAATTTTTAAGGGTAGTAGCAATATGATGACCTATAAATAATTTCTTTGATATTCAAATATATTCTATAATGTAAAAAATTGGTAGGGTGGTAAATGATAGGGGATGTATTGTGCCTAACCCAAGAGTTGCATGGGTAGGCTAGATGAAAAGTGACCATGTCTACATCCTCTTTCCCAATTATTAATTATTTTTTAGTGGGTGAACTAACCTTATAAGTCAAGAAATGCCTACATAGTCAATAGACATAAATCCAATGTAGTTCAACAAGGTTTGGGTGAGTGGTGTTCAAATTGGTTACCCCAATTTCATGGACCACATGTGTTGGTTTGTGATGATTAGGAAAAATCCAAAGCTTCCCTAATATAATATGCCCTAGGAAAGATGGTGTTGTTAGTAACAAAAGTTAATGAAGGAAAAGGGGAAGGTAATTAGTTGTTAGTAGATGAACTAACCTTAGAAGTCAAGTAATGCCTACATAGTCAATAGACATCAAGACAATGTAGTTCAACAACATTTGGGTGAGTGGTGTTCAAATTGGTTGCCCCAATTTAATAGACCACATGGGTTTGTTTGGGATGATTAGGAAAAAATTAAAGATTCCCCTATATAATAAGCCCTAGGAAAGAGGGTGTTGTTAACAACAAAAGTTAATGAGAAGGAAAAGGGGAGGGTAATTAGTTATTAGTGGTTAAACTATCCTTAAAAGTCAAGAAATGCCTACATAGTCAATAGACATCAAGACAATGTAGTTCAATAAGGTTTGGGTGAGTGGTATTCAAATTGGCTTCCCCAATTTGATGGACCACATGGGTTGGTTTAGGATGATGAAAAAGGTTTTGTAAAATAGCAATTTTGAGTTTTGGTGAAGGTGATGTGAAATCATATGGTGTAGATTGGTGAATAGTCACCATAATGATCCCACATTTATTTGGATAAAAGACATGGATGGGTAAGGAGGATAAATAAGAAGGGGAAACAATGATAAGCACCAAAAATTACTTTTAATAGAGATAATATAAAGAAGAGGTGATATTATAAGTAGGTTGTACATTCTAATATTATACAAAGGTATAAGCATAGTGATGGTAGCTATTACTATGAGCTATGTTTTAGGAGGTGGGTGTCTATCAGGATCTACATAGTCATGTTTTTGAAATTTCATCATCATTGTGATTTGAGTTTTATGGGTAGTAGCAAAGTTATGACCTATAAATAATTTATTTGACAATAAAATAGATTCTACAATGTAAAAAATTGATAGGGTGGTGAATGATAGAGGATGTATTGTGCTTAACCCAAGAACTGCATGGGTAGGCTAGATGAAAGGTGACCATGTCTACATCCTCTGTCTCAATTCCTAATTAGTTATTAGTGGTTTAAATAACCTTAGAAGTCAAAAAATGACTAGATAGTCAATAGACATCAAGCCAATGTAGCTTAACAAGGTTTGGGTTAATGGTGTTCAAATTGGTTGCCCCAATTTGAAGGACTACATGGGTTAGTTTGGGATGATTAGGAATAATCCAAAGCTTCCCTGATATAATATTTCCTAGGAAAGAGGGTGTTGGTATCAATAGAATTTAATGAGAAGAAAAAGGGGAGGGTAATTAATTGTTAGTGGTTGAACTAACCTTAGAAGTCAAGCAATGCCTACATAGTCAATAGACATCAAGCCAATGTAGTTCAACTAGGTTTGGGTGAGTGGTGTTCAAATTGGCTACCCCAATTTAATGGAACACATGGGTTAGTATGAGATGATTAGGAAAAGTAGAAAGATTCCATAATATAATATGCCCTAATCAAGAGGGTGTTGTTAGAAACAAAAGTTAATGAGAAGGAAAAGGGGAGGGTAATTAGTTGTTAGTGGCTAAACTAAGCTTAGAAGTCAAGCAATGCCTACATAGTCAATAGACATCAATCCAATGTAGTTCAACAAGGTTTGGGTGAGTGGTGTTCAAATTGGCTGCCCCAATTTGATGGACCACATGGGTTGGTTTGGGATGATGGATAAGGTTCTGTAAAAAACCAATTTTTATTTTTGGGGAAGGTGATGTGAAAGTATATGGTGTAGATTGGTGAATAGTTACCATAATGATCCCACATTTATTAGGATGGGAGACATGGATGGGTAAAGAGGATAAATAAGAAGGGAACAGAATGTTAAGCACTAAAAATTACTTTCGATAGAGATAATCCAAAAAAGAGGTGATATTATAAGGAGGTTGCACATTCTAAGATTATGCAAAGGTATAAGCATAGTGCTTGTAGCTATTATTATGAGCTGAGTTTTAGGAGGTGGGTGTCTATTAGGATATACATAATCATGTTGGTGAAAGGTCATCATGATTATGATTTGAATTATAAGGGTAGTATCAAAGTGATGACCTATAAATAATTTCATTGACAGTCAAATAGATTCTACAATGTAAAAAATTGGTAGGGTGGTGAATGATAGAAAATGTATTGTGCCAAACCTAAGAGTTGCATGGGTAGGCTAGATGAAAGGTGACCATGTCTACATCCTCTTTCCCAGTTCCTTGAAATTGATGACTTGCGGTTATACTAGTTTGGGCTTAACAAACAAGAAGCTACATGGCTTATGAGATTGTTTACACTGTTGGATAAGGTGATCATTCCCTAGCTATGAATGAACTTTCAGCTAACACAAAATAAAAGACTACCATGTTTGAGTAGGTACTACCAATGATTAGGGTCTAATGTTTTGATCCTATAGTAATGGGATGGTAGTAATAGGAGGGTAGAGGGGATATGAAGGTGAATGTCTCATTGTGAATTCATGGTGGCCTACCTCTAATAAAAGAGTTTCTACAATAGAAAGGATTTAGAAGCTACCATTATTAGAACTAGTGGTAGTTTTGGAGGTGTGACTATTATGGCGGTACATGGATATAAGGTAATTTATGTCAATTGAAGTAAAGGTGACAATGATGCAGCCCACAAGGATTGAAAGATGAAAAATAATCAAAGACATCAGATGTGAATTAGATGATGAGGGTAACAAAGGGAAATCATTATGGTGTGTGATAAATTTATTGAAATGGCTAGGTGGATTGAGAGGTATGTGTCTACACAAAAGACAAGTAGATATGACCATTTAAAGTGGGAAGCATGTTTAAGGGAATAAATGATATTATATGACCTTCCTCATTGGTGGAATGGAGAATCATGTTAGTTAGGAAGAATGGGCAAGTATTCTATTTAAAGAATCATGATAAGGATGAATGTCTATCATTGAGTTATTTAGTTTTCTATGTTATATCGAGTGAAGAGAACTATACAAGGTTGAATATGGTGAATAATGGGAAAAATGGTGGAGATAATTAAAAAACCCCTTGACCCAAAATAATCAATATGGTAAATTTGTAGATTTACTAAATATTGTAACATGTAATGGACATAATGGAAGTGATGTTAAACCAAAATCAAGAGGAAAGGAACCCACAACCCAAGCTTGATTTTGAACTCTTAACTCCTTAATAGTGAATAAGGTGAGACTTTTACTATGTAAGATGTAAGGATGGAGAACATGAGCATTGGCATGTTTATGGAAGGAACCCTCACTATCCAAGGGGATGTGCACTAAGGCAACAACCATAAGTACCTATGTGATAAGAGAAACTATAGTAGAGGGATGTAATGGCTATGATAGGTGAGTAGGGTGAAAGACCAAGAGTAGAATATGATTCTCACCATGTGGAATTGAATACAAATGAGGAGAATAGAGCACAATTTAATAACCACTAATAAAATGAATGTTACGAATGTTATTTCAAGGAGCAATCAATTATAAGGATGGTCGAGCATAAATCTAGAATCACAAGATAATCAACCTAGTGATTAGGTAGGAAAATAATATATGTAGGGGCCTTAGGTGGAATGGGATAGTTTGATAACTTTTTGTGTCATGTGACTCCTTGCACCCTAAATAAATTATTACATAGTTTTTCATGTACAAAATGTTTTAGATGTCACTGGTTAAAAGTTATTGTGCTTAAGGTTGTGTGAATACTTATGAATATTATGGTTATGGTTATGATTGGTATGGTTATGGTTGTAAGCTCACTTAATGTAAAAATAATGATTATTGTTGTTGTAACACTAGATGGTAAAAGTCGTGATGAAAAATCAACCAAGCACATTAATTTAAGAATAGGGCATGATGATTTATTTTTGACAAGGACTAAAAATAGACCTGAAGTGGGATCAACTTAATGAATATAAGTCCTTCAAATGTTGTGCATGAGTGACAGTGAGTTGATAAAAAAGGTTTCTTGATCACAGGGTGTCAAGTAAGCTCTAAATCCCCTGATTTATAGATAGTCTAAAGGGAAGATGGGTGATAGGTGGTGTGAAGGATAATGGGTGATATGTATGATAACCTCATGTGAATTAGTTTACCCCTTTTATAGGTGGCCTTGAAATCTTATTGTGGCTTCTAATTTATTATGTTATTTAGGAGCTGATTATGGCCTTACTTTTTGTTGTGATAGTGGGTATTTTACTTTGTTGTTGTATATGGGGAGTTGATCGATGCAGGAAGATTTTGATTTTGACAAAGTTAACTTAGCCATCCTTCAAGGGAGTGGTCTAAGCTTACTGGAATTTTTAAATGCTCTTGATATATATCCTTCAAGGGAGCCATCTACCTTCAATTTGGCAAAGTCGTGATGAAAAATCAACCAAGCACATTAATTTAAGAATAGGGCATGATGATTTATTTTTGACAAGGACTAGAAATAGACCTTAAGTAGGATCAACTTAATGAATATAAGTCCTTCAAATGTTGTGCATGAGTGGTAGTGAGTTGATAGAAAAGGTTTCTTGATCACAGGGTGTCAAGTAGGCTCTAAATCCCCTAATTTATAGATAGTCTAAAGGGAAGATGGGTGATAGATGGTGTGAAGGATAATGGGTGATATGTATGATAACCTCATGTGAATTAGTTTACCCCTCCTATAGGTGGCCTAAGAATAGTAATAGACAAGTCCATTTCATATGTTAGATGTAGACTGATCAATGTAAAAAGTCTACATGTGAAATCTGATTATGGCTTCTAATTTATTATGTTATTTAGGAGTTGATTATGGCCTTACATTTTGTTGTGATAGTGGGTATTTTACTTTTTTGCTGTATATGGGGAGTTGATCGATGCAGGAAGATTTCAATTTTTACAAAGTTAACTTAGCCATCCTTCAAGGGAGTGGTCTAAGCTTACTAAAATTTTTAAATGCTCTTGATATCTATCCTTCAAGGGAGCCGTCTACCTTAAATTTGGAAAATTTTATTCTATTTTTGGGTACCTGTCCTTTAAGGGAGTAGTATGCAATACTTAAGATATTAACCCCCCAAGTACTATTATAGTATCCAAATTGCTTTTTGATGTAATGTTTTTAGACATAGACAAGTCTGATTAGGTTTAGAGGTTTACCTTTATGAGGGAAAAATTTTAACACAAGAAGGTTAATGATATGAAAAGGTGTGGTTTTTGATAGATAATGACCATGGGATTCCATCTTGTTAGAGATGAAATGTATCCATGAGAACCATGCTATAGGTAGAGCTATGGTACCAACATTTAGGACTAGGCTATGACTATTATGGCTAGTCACATGGTTCTATGATGTAATCAATTATCCTCAAAAGGAGAGGAGAGAGATGGGTGAAGGTTAAAATATCATAATCAAAGGATGATCTTAAGTTAGAAAAAAGGAGTGAGCTTGATCCTTTCTTAACAAAAAATGGATGTAGATGTGAATCATTGAGAGGTTTAAGTCCTAGTTTACCTTCGAGAGGACAAAAAATAAGCTCATGATCCATACTTATGGGTAATAATGTAGGGCCCAAGCTAATTGAAAGCAAACTTACCTCATTTAATTTCCTCTAAATTGGTCACATGTCAATTTTCCTTTACAATGAGGTCTCTAATTATGAAGTCTTGAGGTTTGAGGTAAGGTTGCTTAGGTTTGATGGAGAAGGGTAATTTCCAATGGTTTGATGGGAGAATTTGAATCCCAAATATGTTGGGTGGTGTCCAAATGGGTTTCCCCAATTTGATATACCACTTAGTTCAAGTTGGGTTGCTAGATAGGTTTGGTTCATAGGTTGAGGCAAAAAAATCCAAGGGTTAGTTTAGCTAATGGTTAAGGTATGGTTCAAGTTAATAAATTATTAAAGCCTTATAGAAGGAAAGTTCCCCTAGTTTGTTATTTGCATGGGTGGGAAAAAGATCCCAAATTGAAGGTTTTTATGGTTGGATTTAGTTAGAATGTTAAAGGTTTGAAGGGTATGTCTATGGAATGGATACTTTAGCCTTTCCCTTATCCTTTTGTTAGATATAAGAGTGGGTAACCATATAGATGGTATGGATAAAAATAAGTGTTGGTTTAGATTGTTGCTTTAGTTCTTCCTCACTCTTAGGTGAGAATGAGGGAATAGGCAAGTGTTGGATAGGTTTGGTTGATGGTTGGGTTGGTAATGGGCTCAAAGGAGGTTTATTAGATAACATATTGTCCTTCTCCTAAAGCTGATGGATAATGGTTTTAAGAGAATTGTAGTGCTATGTATCATGGCCAAGTATCCTATGGTAAGAACACAGATGGGGGTCATTGTACCATGATGGTTTTGGGTGTGAAGGGTTGCAATTTTTGATAAGGTAAAAAGATTTGATAGGTGGTAATGTTAAGGAATAGGTTTGAAAAATCCTTTGTAAAATGGTTGAATAGGATTCATGTAAAGGTGTTGGAGGTGATAGGTATTTGGTTTTAGGAGCCTTCCTAAAATTAATTTTTATTATGGAATTTATGGGTGGTGGGGTAGTTTTGGTTTATCAGTTAGGTTGGGATGGCTTGGTTAATGGAGGTTCATCTGATAAAAGATTATCCTCATATAAGTTGTGGATGAGTGCTTGGAGATATTTGAAATTCTTAGTGTCATGTATAGGTGTCCTATGGTATGCATAGACTAACTTGACATTAAACCATTTTGATTGAGGACGTGAAGGGTCAAAAGTTTTTATAGGTTGGAAACATTTGAGAGGTGTTAAGGCTGAGGAGGAGGTTTAATAAAACCTTTGTAAAATGGTTGAATAGGATTCAAGTAAAAGTGTTGGAGGTGATGGATTTTTGGGCTTTGGAGTGGGAGACTTCTTAAGAGTGGGCTTCACCCTGGAAGTTGTTGGTTGTGGAATGTTTTTAGTATATTGGTTAGGTTGGGGTTACTTGGTTGGTTTAGAAGTAGAATATTTAAGAGGAGGGGGCATGGGTCTATTTCAAGATAGTTTAAGAGATTACACCCTTTTAATAGGTTTAGTCAAAGTTTTATTTGATGGAATTGATGGAGTTAGGTCTAATTTCAAAGATTGGTGAACTATGATAGGAATAGGAAGTCTTCCTAGATTCTTGATGGGTTTAGTCAAAGAGGTGTAAGGATTTTTAACAATTTTAGATGTAAGTAGGTTGGATGGTTCTCATATGGTTTTTTGGGATGAATTATCTGAGGATGGGGTTGAGGTAGTGATAGGTTTGAGGGTGGATTCAAGTGAAGCTAAAGGTTCTTGTTTTTTTTTGATAGGGAAGGCTAAGATGATGCTATAAAGTGGATCTATCGAGATTGGGTTGAGAAGTGAACTCTAGGATTTATACTAGCCTAGAAAAGGGCTTATAGATAGTTTTGGTTCCTTGACCATTGATTTCAAAGCTTAAAACCTTGGGTGGAGAAGAGGGAATGGTTTCCCCATCTATGTTTTTGGTGAAAGGTTCAAAATTTAGAGAAGATGTTTCTTCCATGGATGGAGTGGATAAGATGTCATCTTCTAAGGGAATGACTTCCAAAAGAAGAGTAGATGAGTCTATGGTGGGGGAGGAAGGTGTTATGGTGTCAGGTGAAAGGAAGGAAGTGGTTTCTTCCTTTGTTTGGTCATCCAAAGGAATGGGAAGTGATTACCTCAATTCAATCAGTGGGGTGGAAGAAGTATTATTAATAGGTTTATCAATAAAAACATTGATCATGTGCACTTCATAAGTGTGATATGATTCTAGTTGGCTTTGATTCGCTAAAAGGGGAAGTGGAAAAATTGTTTGTTTTCCCTAGTTGTGGTTTGTAAGGAATTTTTTAAAGGTTATACTTGGTTAATAAGTGGATTAGTTAGGGTTGGTGTTATTATAGTTTCTTCAATTGTAGGTTTACTAAGGGCCAAAAGAGGGTGTGCCAATGCCTCAAGTATCACATTAGGGTGTGAAACTACTTATAAGTTATTTGGTTTGTTTTAAGAAGCTCGAGAGTTTGATAGGTTAAAAATTTGGTTAGGTTGATAGGTTGATTGATAGGTTGGTTTATTAGTTAAGGGTGATGAAATTAGTTGGGTTAAAAAGGTGGTTTTAGGTTGATATAATAGTTGGTTCAAATGAACTAAGCTTTGACAAGGTTGGGGTGATTAAGATGATAAATTTTGATAGGTTGCTGGTTGGGCATGATAATAATTAAATGGATGATGATAGGTTTTTGGTTGGTTCTAAGTGAGCTTTGATTGATCATGGATACCAAAAATAGATGGCCTATGTTTTGATTCTAATCTATCTATTTGATCCGTTATCACTACAACAAACTTAGGTGGTAGTTCGGGTGAAGGTTGATAGTTTGTGGGTTATTTAAAGTTAGAGTTTGATGAGTTATAGGTAAGGTTAGGTTGATCATAGATAAGGTTAGGTTGTTTATATACAAGTTTAGGTTGGTTGTAGATAGTGTTGGGTTGGTTATAAACAAGATTGGGTTGGTTGTAGATAGGATTGGGATGGTTGTAGATAAGGTTGTGTTGATTGTTGGTAAGGAAGGGAGAATAAGTGGCTTACAATGCAAGGTACCACTTTAAGGTGGAAGGATTGTTCTCCAAGATATTATAAAATTTAGGATCTCTAAGAGATAAAATAGGAAAGCTCTCCATTAAACAAGGTAGTGGAGATGAGGTATTGGAAAATACATTCTTGGTTGGTTTGATTCTTAAATTTATAGTCTGGTAAAGGCTATGTGAAGAATGGATAGAAATAAAGGTCACACCTAGAAACAAAAGTAAGTAAAAGAAAAGATTTAATGAAATCAAATTATACACTAAGATACATTAAATCCTAGAGTTTTAATTATCTCTCTTTTGGCTTATGCCTTATAAAGTGTGAAGAAGAAATCTATTTTGTAGAACAAGTCCTAAAGAAAGTAGTCTATTTTTGGTTTTGGGTTATGTTTAGGTGATCAATAGAAGTCTATATTAGATTTTAGTACATGGATTTGTAATTGGGGATTTATCCCCTAACTTCATGATTTCATAGCCAATATGAGAACTTATCCAATATATATTAATTTCCAAGGCTTATACTCAGCCAACGAACTGAGTTGGTTATCCCCTTGGTGATCAAATCTAAGTACGATAGTTGGGAGGGTGTAAGGTGATCTTCTAGGTTGTGAAATTCTAGTTTGGATGTGTTTCAATCTTGTTTGATGTTTATTTTCTAAATTGGTTTGGTTTGTGTAATATGTATGATGATACGGTTAATGTGCTTGATTAATTAAACTATGTGAGCTAACTAACACAAACAAACAATGGTGCAGTTAATTTTAACCAAAAGGAAAAATTTTAATTTATTTTAAATGAAATAAAAATATTAATCTAAATTAAACATGAAAATTTAACTCTAATCCTAAAATGAATGCTATTTTTATATTCTATAAATGCAAGAAAAAAGAGTGAAAATTTTGACTTTTTTATTTTCTGATTTTGTAAAACAAAAGAAACTAAAACTTATGTTTTGAAAGAAAGAAATGATTAATTTTTATAAATGTAATAACATCTAAATTACATTATAATAATTCAACTAAATTTCATAAAACAACTAATGAACCAAATAAAACTGAAGGGTCCCATCGGACATGCCAAAATGTTTCTAACTAGTTTTCACTTTTTTCTGAAGTGTGAAAAGAAGAAACTAGTTAAGAAGGGTGTGTAAAATAATACTGATTGAATTCATGCATATTGAAGCCAAAATTTATGATAAATCATCTTTTTATAGGTAATAATTATATAAAATAAGAAATCATTACCATAAAATTTATTGGTTAGACAAGTAGATGGGTGGATTGCCTAGCGTGAATTAGATCCTGGAAGCCAAAGCTTTCTAGGAGGTTGTCAATCCACCTTATTTAAAACACTTAAGTTTAAATGATAAAATAAATATATTTTCTTTGAATTAATGAAAAGCTAAAATAAAATATGGTAAATTTCATCTAATTAACTTAGAAACCTAGATGCTTTTCTAATTTAATCAAAATGAGGCAACTAGTTTGATTATACTAATGTTGAAAATTGGTTAAGGCAAGGTTGTGGTTTTGGGTTTGGTAATTTGATAAGGGTCAAAATAATGGTTTTTTTGGGGTTGATTTTGATAATAAAATTCTATGGATATATGTTTAAAAGTATAAAAATTAGGTAACTATGGCATCAAAGGGATGAGGGGGAAAAGAGGGTGAAGGTGGCCATGGTATAAAGAGGGAAAAGGAGGTAAATGGGATTACAATAGAAAATGTGGTAAAGGAGGTCAATGTATTAAGATGGAAAGTGGATTAGGGGTATAGGCGAAGGTAATGAAAGGAAAGACTTAAGTAAATAAATGAAATAAATAAAACCAAATAAGGTTACCTTGAGGTTTGTTGATGTGGTTGATGTTGTTGATGGCGTGATGAAGGAACCTCATAGCAATTTCAATAGAGCTTCATTCCTTTGAATTTTTTTCCTCTAGTATGTGGATTACATCATTAAAATACATGAAACAAGATGTTAATAACAAATACTAACCTCCCACTTAACCTTGGGTGAAGAAGAGGGGGGTATTTATAGTATTTGTTGCTAAGAACCATGCTAAAAGAGAGAATAGAAGAAGTATGTCACCATTTACCATGTGGTGCATGAATGAGTAAAAGATGAGGTTTGTGGGGATTCCAATTTGTGTTGGTGAGTCTCCCACCTTGTACATGAGTCAAAATTTGAATGGGAATCATGTACATGGGTCTAAATGAAGCTAAAGACTTTTCACCACCCTTTCTTGTCTTTATCCAAGCACTTAAAGAGATGAAACATAATATGTGGTGCCATTTTCCATGTGGTGCATGAATGAGTCAATGATGAGGCTGGTGGGGATTCTCATTTGGGTTAATGAGTCTCCCATTTGGGTTAAAAAGTCAAAAATAGGTACCCTTTATCTTTCCCAAAGCACTAAAGTGGTAGGTATATCATTTTGAAGGCCACTTTCATGTGTAAAGGCAAAATACATGTTGAATGATAGCCCCTTAAGGGGGAATTCATCATATTTTAAGGGGGGGCCTTGTGATGCTTAAATGAGGTCATTAATAACCTTTGGAAATGGTTTTAGGTGGGGTATGATGTCCCACATCAAACCACCTCACTTATAAGCCATGCCACTTGCCATATCACCTTTTGTGTCATTTTCCATGTCACATGTTATGCCACATGCCATGTCACTTTCCATGTCACATGTCATGTCAGTTGCCACGTTACATGCCATGTCATCATGAATAGTGATAGTGGGTCCCATAGTGAATATTAATTTTGAATAGTACTTTCAAATAGTATTTTTGAATAAAAGAATAGTGATTTGGTTAGGTTAAAAAGGGTTGGTTGAGGATTAATAAGGTTTAGTGGGCCTTTAATGGGTCTTGAGGTATTTATTCATCAAAAACTATTAAGTGTGTAGTTTTCTAGTGTCTACACTTATCCTATGATCAAATTTATAGTGAGCCTATTCACCCTTCAATCCCCATAAAACCTTATCTATCATAATGGGAACTTACCAAGTTTACTATGTTTAATAGTAAATAAGAACCTCAACAACATTTAATAACATTTCGGCATTCATGCTACTTAATTTTACATGATGACACTTCTAATTTTGTACATTTCCTATGTCATTATTTGGACCAACATTGGATTGATATAGTGCCATACCCAAACATCCCATCCTCTCTTTCACCCAGTTAGCTAGAAACTTATTGGATAACTTTTGATCAATATATCGAAGAAAGTTTCTATTACTAACCTCTACTCCATTTGGTAATTTGAAGATGAATCTATTGCCAATTTTATGGCTCATTATAGGAGCCTAATCAACCAACTTTATTTCTCATTAATTCAACTTGAGATTATATATCTCTTTGTACCAGCATTTGTAAAACATATTTCATCCACATTGCATGTCCAAAGTTTTTAGACCTTTGATGAATATTTTGGCATGGCTCACAAACTAGAGAACAAATCCATTGATGAAGGAAGATTAAATTTTAAGATAAAGAACTCAAATTACAAACCTAATGATCCCTTTTCTTCCAAATCAAAAAACCAATCCAATCCCAACACTAAAAATAAAGAAACCACCAATGCCATTATCCTCAAATCCATACCACTACCATCTACCAACCAACAAAACCCAAGGAACCAAACCTTTGACTCCTCTAATTATTCAAATAAATCCAAAGGAGCCAAACTTGGAATAATCATAAAAAAATAAATCCACTTGGGGAGATTTATCCTTATATTTTGGAAAAGTTACTAAAAGCCAATATCATCCAACTTCCACTAATTAAACCACCCCAATAGTTTGATGTTTCTCACCCCATACCAAGTTTGTATAATGAGAATGACCATTGTGCCTTTCACTAAGTCATAAGAGATGGCATCAATAGGTGTAACATATTCAAATACCTTGTCCAATCACTCATTGACAAGGGGGAGCTTATGTGGACAATCTCAATGCACCACCAAACTAGGTCCTTGACATATTTCATAAGCCTTTTCCTATTCATTTTCCTTCTACCCCTTACCATGACAATAAACCAAACCCAACTCATTAATCACATACTATTAATGTGGTTACTGAAAAACCCATTGTTGAAAAAAAAACATTACCTTAACTACCTCTTTCCCCATTCCCCTAATGGAAGAAAAAAACTACCTTCTATTCCTTTAAACACCCCAAAAAAGGAAACTACCATACCCACACCTCCATTACAGGATACCACACCTACCTCCCCTATCGTAGAACCATCCACCCCCACTTTGGAAGCTATTTCACAAGAGAAGATGACTTCATCCACCTGACCTCTAATTTTGGAAGCTATTTCACAAGAGAAGATGACATCAATACATGACATAGAAAAATATAAATCTCTCCAAGCACTTGTTCATAGCTTGTATGAAGATAAAGATCTATTATCAAATAAATCTCCTTCATCCCCATTACCAATCCAACCACCAACTCAACCCATCCAATATTCAGTCTCAACCAAACTTAAATATGAGGAACCAAAGAAACCACCCAATCCCAAAAATCCCCTTATCCATACTATTCACATGGTTACTTAATCTCAGGTCCAACAGAAAGATAAAGGGAAGGCTAAGGCATCTATTCCTTAGACTTACCCCTCCTTGAACTCCCAAGCAAAAAATACCCAACCATCTCTATCTTCAAAGAAATACAAGGTATCTATCTTAGGTGCCTCTCCATCTAACCCTCCATACCCTAACCCATATGTAATATCCATTCAAAAAGCTATCCTTAAGCAACTTCACCGAACTCTTATAAAAATGAGCTTATATGAGTTAATCTCTACCTCTCCCCATCACCACCAAGAACTCATATAAGCCTTGAAATATATCTAGGTCGAACACAATTACCCTCAACCTCTATCTTCCTTTGTTGGTTCCCTTCAAACTTTCAACATTCTCACCTTCAAAAATTTAGAAATAGCTTATATTCATCTAAAGGATCCCAAACCCCCTCTCTTCATTATAACATACATTAATCGAACCTACATCAAAAGGGTGATGATTCATGGAGGATCCAACATCAATATTATCTCCTACCATGCCTATGAATAAATAAACTTACCCAAAAACATCATGTCTAAAAGTAAAATGGTCCTTAGTTCTTCCAATGATACCATGGATACTACCTTGGGCATAGTTGTACTCCATATCTATGTAGGGCCCCATAATGTTCTTGAATTTGTTTATTTTGTAGAAAGAGAATTCCAGTACAATGTTTTACTTTGATGCCCTTAGATTTGTGCCATGGTTTTTGTCCCTTCCATCTTACATTAATATGTCAAATTTGAACATGAAGGGCAAGTTGTGACTATCTTGGTTGACCCTAGTCTTTTCACATATTTCAATATGACATATCAACCTAATGATGTCCTTTTTACTCCTTCATCCACCTCATAACCATATATTAATGACATAACCCCACCAACCAAAACTTGTGACACTTCCACACTAAATTTTTATGAAGCTTCTACTAGCTCATTCATCCCTTCTTCCTAGATTAGTATAGAGAACCCCATGGAAATCACATTACAACATCTTTCCTTTAGGAAATATAGACTCTTAGCCTTAGATTCCTTCTCTACTCCCTAAGAATATGGGAATCTTAGATGTGACCCTTCCTATGACCCTAACATTGGAACCATCATCTCCTTTGAGCTCACTAACCATCAAATAAATTTCATTTATGGGGGAATTGATTGGCCACTTCTAGCCCCTACCACTACTTCATCCATCCAACCATTTACCTCTAATTTTTCCTATCCTAACAAAATAGAGTTTGATAAGTTGTATCTTCATAGATGTGCTAGAAAAGGATTTGTCCTTAGTCTCTATTAACAAGGGCCTCATGAGTTACCCCATATCAAAACTTTGTAACCTCATTAATCATTTGGCCTTGGGTATAAACCACCTAAAAAACCCATCAATTCACCCAAACCCATTGCCACCATGGAGGAAGATATCCTATCCTCACCAACCTAACCACTTTCCCCACTTAAAGATCTTGACATCATTCCCCCTAATTTTTTTCTAGTCAATACTATGAGTTTGGGCCTTATCATATACCAAAAGGGTGGCCAAGCCAAAGTCATTCCACTTATATGCCCTAAAATGGTAGAGAACTATTCTCTTACCATCAAAACCATCTAACATCAAGATGATGATTCCATTCTTACCTACCTTAGTGTGGGGGATTATTCTATCCATAAATCCGTTCCTCTTGATGCCTTAACCATGTCAAATGAATCCATTTATATTAATTTGGACACTGTAAACAACCCCTACATTTTCAAATTGGGAAAATCATTTAATGTCAATAAACTTTGAGACTTATCCTCTTTCTTCCAAGACCACAACATAGCATTCACTTGGTCTTATAGTGATATGCCTAGGATTGACTACGCCATTTCTACCCATTACATTGTCACTCATTGTGATGTCAAGCCTGTTAAATAGAATTTTCAATGCATGCATCCTCACATAGATGTTCTCGTAAAAGAAGAGCTTCAGTGTCTCCTATCTATAAAATTAATTTAACCCATTGACTACCCTTAATGGGTCTCAAATATTATACCTATCACCAAAGTCATTGGAGGTCTACATATTTGTGTGTACTTTCATGAACTTAACCTTACCTATCCTAAGGATGACTTTCCTCTACATAGCATTTACTAGCTTGTTGTTCTTATAGCTGATCATGATATGTTCTCTCATGGATGGATTTTTGGGTTATAATCAGATCTTCATTATTCCTAAAGATCAACACAAAACCACCTTTACCACCCTTTATGAAAATTTTTACTGTAGATTCATGTCTTTCAAGTTAAAGAGCACAAGAGTAACCTACCAATGTGCCATGACTTATATTTTCCATGATATCATCCATAAGATTGTATAAGACTATGTGGATGACCTTCTCAAGAAATCCAAACTCTAAAAATATCACTTGACTATTCTTATGATCATATTTGAATGCCTCATCCATTATCATTTTTGCCTTAATCCCAAGAAATGAATTTTTTTGGGTCCTTTCAGGAAAGCTTCTTGGTTTTATCATCTCTCTTCATGGAATATAATTAGACCTTGAAAAATTCAAATCAATTTTAGACATACCTCCTCCAACTAATCATAAGTAACTTCATATCTTTTAGATAAAAATTTAATCCATTTGTGATTTCATTTCCCAACTTTCAGACTAGTGCTAACCTTTCCATCACTTTCTGAAGAATGATGTCTATTTCAAATGGAATATCAATTATCAAAAGGCTTTTGATTCACTCAAATATTACCTTTTGTCACCACCTATCCTCACCCCTCCTAAGGATAACCACCACTTTTACCTATATATATCTACCACTAACCATTCCCTAGGGGTAATGTTGGCTCACCGAGATGAACAACACAAAGATTAAGTTGTATACTACATTAGCCACACAATTTTAGAATATGAAAATATGTATACACATAATAATAAAATCTACTTATAATTGACCTTTGTGGCCAACAAACTCCACTACTACCTTCTTAACCACAAAACCTATGCCATAACGAATATCGACCTGCTCAAGTACATGTGCTCTAAACCATACCAAATTAAGTGTATAGCTAAGTGGTTCATGTTTCTAGATAAATTTGACCTTAAATTTCTCTATTAAAATTCAATTAAAGGGTAGGTCATTTCCAACCAATTGGTTTAAGCTCCTTTACCAAACAACCAACTACCTCCTCTTGCCTTTTTGGATGAGTCTATCATGACTCTTTTTTAAGAATATGGCATAACCTACCAAATGACCATGTTCTTTGATGGATCAAAGTGACAATAAGGAGGGGGTGCTAGAGTTATTCTGATTCCTCTTGATGGTGAACCCCTTCTTATAACCTTCAAACTTGACTTTGAATGCACTAGTAATATGGATGAGTATGAATCCCTAGTAATAGGTCTCTAAACTAATCCAACCTTAGGAGTTGAGACAATCCATGTATTTAGTGATTCCTATCATGTGGTCAACCAGGTCAATGGATCATATCAATTTAATAATGATGTCTTGAAAAAATATAAAATTCTAGTTGACAAAATCTTAGCATCATTTAAACATTACTTAGTCCAATTTATTCCTTGATCTACTAACAAATTCATAGATATGTTGTCTTTCCTTGCTTTTAAAATCCCTCCCGAGCCTTCTAATTCCAAAATATTTTCAACCATTCATCATCATACCACTCCCTCCTATAACCAATCTAATCTCCCTACCATCTGTATTGTCGAGGAATCCCTACCTAACATTTGTTATGACCAAACTCTTAACTACCTCAACCTAGGTATCATTCTTCCCAACCTCTCTAGGAATACCTGAATAGACTTTTTTCAAATTAACTCTCCTTACATCATACTAGGGGAATCATTTACAAACATGGTTTTTATGGTCTCCTTCTTATTTACCTATGTATCCATGAAGAATCCTATGCTATAAAAAAACACGTGATGGGATCTGTGGGGGACACTTTAGCAACCTAGTAGTCACTAAATGTATCCTTCATCTTTGCTACTATTGGGCCACCCTCAACCAACACTATTTTGATTATGTAAAAAAGTGTGTTAAATGTCAACAACACACTAATTTATATCATATACCAGCCAATAGCCTCTAGGTATCTAAGGACTTTTGGCCTTTCTCTCAATGAGAGATCGATTTCATTAGGGAAATTAACCCCCATTATTTGTAGTAGCATAGCTCCATCATCATAACCACCAAATATTTCAAAAAATAGGTGGAAACTATTCCTCTTATCTTGACCAAAGTAGAAAATATTATTGACTTCATCAACCATCATATCATCTATCACTTTGGTGTTCCTCATAAGATCATCACTGATAATGGAAAATCCTTCAAAAATAAGCAATTCTAAGGCTTATACAATGAATTTGGCATCAATTTAATATTTTCTTCACCTTACCATACACAATAAAATGGATAGGTGAAAGCCTCCAATAAAACCCTCAACAAAATACTAACCAAAGTTGTTAGTTCTTTATGTTGGGATTGGCATTTGCACATCCCATTCACTTTATGGGCCTATCACACTAACATTCAAAACTATACATGTGTTACCCCTTTCTCTTGAGTATTTGGAGAAGAGGAAATATCTCCTCTTAAATTCCAAATCCATTCTCTTCACATATATTTGAAAGAGCTTATTCTTAAGAAATATTTTCATCAACACCATTTAGCTCAACTTGAGCTACTTGATGAACATTGTTTAGCATCCATTACACACCTTCATATCTATTAAAATCATATCAAACATGCTTCTAAAAAGTACCTCAAACAATTGGAATTCAATATCATAGACCTCATCCTAAAGGAAAACCAACATGTGACCAACATGTAGAAGAGTAAATGAGGCAAGTTTACTTTTAAATGGCCTAGACCCTACATCATTACCCATAAGTATGGATTAGGTTCTTATCATTTGTCCTCTCTCAAAGGAAAACCAAAAATTAAACCCCTTAATTCTTTACATATGTGTCTATTTTTATATTAAATAAGGATCAATCTCACTCCTTTTTTATAACTTAAACTTATCTCCTGATTATGATATTTTAAGCTTCACCTATCTTTTTCCTCTCCTTTTGAGGACAATTGATTATAACATAGAACCATGTGATTAACCATCATAGCCATATCCTAATCCTAAATGTGGGTACCATGGTTGTACCCATAGCATGGTTCTCATGGATAATTTTTGTCTCTAACAAGATGGAATCCCATGGCCATTGTCTCTTATAAACCATACCTTTTCATATCATTAACCTTCTTGTGTTAAAATTTTTCCCTCATAAAGGTAAACCTCCAAACTTAATTAGACATATCCATGTATAAAAACATTGCATCTAGAAACAATTTGGATACAAAAATATTACTTGGGTTAATGTCTTAAGCATTACAAACTATTCCCTTGCAGGATAGATTCCTAGAAAAAACAATTACCAAATATAATGTAGACTACTCCATTGAATGGTATCAAAAGCATTAAACAAAGCCAATAAGCTTAGACCACTCCCTTGAAAGATGGCTAAGTTAAATTTCTCAAAAATAAAGAAATTTCTCAAAATTTTCCCACATTGATTAGCTTCCCACATATAACAATAAAGCAAAAGACCCACTATCACAACAAAATCTAAAGATACAGTTAGCTCTCAAGTAACATAATAAATTAGAAGTTGCAATTGGATTTCACATGTTGACTTCCCACATTAATCAATCTATATCTATCATATAACATGGACTTGTATATTACCATTCTTAGGTCACCTATAGAAGGGGAAAACTAATTAACATGAGGTTGTCATACATATCACTTAGTACCATTCACACCACCTATCACCCATCTTCCCTTTAAACTATCTGTAAATCAAGAGATTTAGAGCTTACTTAACACCCTGTGATCAAGAAATATTTTTTTAATAAATTGATGATCACTCATGAAGAGTGTTTGAAGGGCTTATAGTCATTAAGCTGATCCCACTTTAGCTCTATTTTTAGTCCTTTTCAAAAGTAAAACATCATGCCCTATTCTTATCTTAATGTGCTTGGTTGATGTTTCCATCATGACTTTTACCATCTAGTGTTGTAAAAACAACAATCATTATTTTTACATTAATCAAGATTACAAAAACCATAATCATACCAATCATAACCATAACCATAACATTTATAAGTATCCACACAACCTTAAGCATGATAACATTTGACTAGTGAAATCGAACACATTTTGTACATGTTTATAACAAACTATGAAATATGTTATTTATGATGTGAGGAGTTACAAGAAACATATAAAGTTATCTAACTATGCACACTTCCCCTACATCCATTATTATGATACCTAAGCACTAATATAATTGTTTGATGACTCTGGATTTGTGTTCAACCATCTTTCTACTTGATTTTCCCCTAAACTAACATCCATAACATTCCCTGTCTGAGTAGTTGTTAAAGGGTGTACTATATTCTCTTCTTATACATTCATCCCCATAGGATGAAAATAATATTCTACTCTAGGTCTTTCAACCTACTCTCCTATCATAAGCATTTCATCTATCTACTCTGGTTGTTTTACTTGCAAAGGTACCACTAGTTTCTTCAATGCACATCACCTTAGACAGTGAGGGTTTCCTCCATAGAAAGGTTGATGGTCATGTTCTTTAACCCTACATCTTGAGTAGTGGAATTCTCACCTTTTTTACTATTATAGATGTAAGAGTTTAGTCTCAATCTTAGGCCATGGGTTCCTTTCCTCTTGTTGTTGATCTAACAGTAATTTCATTATCACCATTAAATGTTATAGTATTTGGTAGATCCACACATTCACCATATTGATTATTTTGGGTCATAGGGGTTGCTCATTATCTCTACCATTATCCCCATTATTTTCCATCTTTAACCTTGTGTAGTTTTTTGCACTCTCTATAACCTACAAAACTAAATAACTCAATGATAGACACTTGTCCTTATCATGATTGTTTAAAAAGAATACCTGACTATTCTTCCTCACTGACATGATTCTCCATTTGACTAATGGGGAAGGTCATATGATGTCATTGATTCCCTTGAAAAATATTTCCACTTGAAATAGTCATGTCTACTTACCATTTTGTGTGGACATGTCTCCATTGATCTAATTATTCACCTTGATAATGCCATTATGCACCATCATGATATCTTTTTGTTGCCCTTATAGTTTGATTCACATCTAATGTCTTTCCTTGTTTTGTCATCTTGTGGTTATTGTAGGCCTAGTGGTCACTTGCAACATTATCACCTTTAACCTGGTTGACATATATTTGCTTCCAACCATGGGATGTTTTAATGATCACACTTTCAAAACTACCATTGTTGGTGGTGGTGGTAACTCCCAAATGCTTGCCATTATAGAATATCCCCCATCTAATCTAATTTTATAATCAATATCCTAGACCACATAGATCCTTTCTACCAAGGCCTCTTCTACATGGAACCCCAAGTCATCAGTTCCAAGGAATTAGGATAGAGGATGCAGACATGGACAAAATTTTCCCAACATGGATATATAGCTCCTGAAATAGGCACAGTTTATCTTCTATCACTCACCATGCTGATACATTTCTATCATATGGAATCTACTATACCTTTAAAGAAAATCTTTGTAGGTCATCACTTTGACACAACCCATAAAAATTGTCTCAAAGTGATGATGAATGTTTTTCGAACTGATTATGCAGATCTTAATAGAAAACCCTCTTCTAAAACTTAGCTCATAGCGATAATTGATATCACTGTGCTTATACCTTCAAAAAAATTTAGAAGATGCAACCTCCTTAAAAAGGAACATCTTATTTTTATTATTTATATTAAAGGTCATTTGTGTTACTTATCATTATATTCCCTTCTAATTTATCCTACTTTGCCCATATGCGTATCTCATTATACTCAATCTATGGTCATTATGGTAACTATTCACTAATCTACAGCATGCACCTTCACCATCACCTTCACCAAAAACCTAAAACCCAAAACCTTTATTTTACAAAACCTTCTCTATCATCCCAAACCAACACATTTCGTCCATCAAATTAGGGCAACCAATTTGAGCACCATTTTCCAACCCTAGTTAAACTACATTGGCTTGATGTCCATCGACTATGTAGGCATTACTTGACTTCTAAGGGTAGTTCAGCCACTAACAAATAATTATCCTCCCCTTTTCCTTCTCATTATCTTCCATTGCTAACAATTCCCTCTTGCCTAAGGAATATATGTTAGGTAAGCTTTGGACTCTTCCTAGCATCTTTGTATTTTAACATGATCTAATAATTCTTCATTTTCCCCTATTACTAGGAGAACTACATTGGCTTGAGGTCTTTTTAGACTATGTTGACAATGTTCATTTACCAAGGTCAACTTAGCTACATCCTTTAATTTATTTTCCATTTTCACCTAATATCTTTTCCACCACTTCTTTACTAATCTCCTCAAAACCTCCCTCCCTTCAGCTTGTCATTCTCTTTTAACCAATTTTTTAGCTTGTCAATCTCTTTTAACACAAGGATTGACAACCTTCCTCATTGGCCCCTCTTATCTCTGATAAAGCCATCACCTACTATGATTCATTGGACCCCTTAACACATTTATTTGTGTATGCTTCATGGCTCACTTCCCCACCCACTTTTTCCATTTTTTGCCTCTCTCTCCACTTCATACCAACCTTTCCCCTTATCTCCTTTGTTTTCTTTTTCCATCCTCATCATTTCCCCTTGTCTTTGGAAATTTTTCACTCCCTCTTCATCACTCTCATTTCCTCACAAATTCCACATCATATTGTGCATCTTACTAGCTTTCTATTTCTTATATTGTTGTACTTTTTCTTTATGTGTACCACCATTCTCTGTCATTTTGCCCCTCTTCTCACTGTACCCATTTTCCATTCTTTTTATTTACTTTTTTTATCCTTTCATCATTTTTGTCTTCTTTTTTTCCTCCACAAATAGTTTCTACCTAGGGATTTTTTCTTTGAGAAAACTTCCATATTTGCCTCTTTTATTCTTCTCAGTTGTTTTCTTTTGCCTTTTTCATTCCCCTTTCTTCTATCCATCTCAATAGTCACTTGTATTTTGCATTTGTGTGAGTATCCATGATTTGTATCCTTGATTCAATTTTTAATTTTTATTCTTATCATCCTTTATCTTCATCTCATTATCTTTCATTGTTTTCCACCATCCTTTCCTTTTTCTCTATTTCCTTTCATTTTTATCATCTTGAGGACATTCCTTCTTCTTCTTGACCTTTTTTGTCCTCTTATATGTCCATGCTTGGCTCCTTCCATCCTTATCTACCTTCATCTTTATCTACAACTTATTTTATCTATCTATCTCTTCATCCATCTCTTAGTCCACCTTCACCTCATCCCTTGTTGGATCTCCCTTATTTTCTCCCATTCAACCTATAGCTTCTCAGAGTGCAGTCATTAGTTGTACTGCTTTTACATACATCTCCTTATCTACTTCCTTATGTCCTCCATGCCCTTGATTTAATGCATGAAATTTAGTTATGGTTTTTACTTTAGGTGCATCCCTTTCTTCCTTTAATGCATTTGCATGTTGATCTTAGATCCTCTTTTTTGTCCTTCTCTAGCTACTCCCTTCACCCTACCTATCACTTTTTTCCCTTTTATACCCTCTACCCATTGTGTTCTTATATGATCACAATGTATAACATGCTATGGCCTTTAAGTTATTCCATTTGAATTTGGTTTACTACAACATGTATAGCACTTCTATGGCTCTATAACATAATTGGCCAAGCCTATAGGCTCATATGACCAACAAGCAAGCCTAAGCACCACTAAGCCATTGAGATGAAGATTCCTTCCCCACACCATCTAGTCTTACATATCTCAAAACCCTTTTAGTATAACATTTAGAGATGTTATAATCAAAACTATAACCACATTTAACTAGAATATTTTGGGTACCTACATGTTGATGCTATATATACCTTCTCACATGATTTATCTCCCAACCAGTAATTTCCCTTGATTTTGCCTACCTAGCCTACATCCTCCTATGCACTATAATAGACCTACTCTTTAATCACATTCCACCTAGTAACCTGATATAGTATTCACCTCTTCTACCAGACTATTTCCCTCCTTGGTCTCTTTTAGACCCATTTCTCCCATCTTCCTTTTCCACTCCCCAATCTGTTTGTCTTCATACATTCTTCTTCTATTTTCACTCTCAGTTTTATATTTATACCATTTATTTTTCTTCTTATTTCAACCTATTCCATCATTTATTTATTTATTATTATTATTCTCCTCACTCTATATTTTAAAACCCCTTATATTATTTCTTTTAATTCCTTTAAAACTCAAAGTTTACTTATTTTGAGGCCCCACTGGCTCAAGGGTCAAAGGTTTGAATCTTTGCCACTTTTCATTTACTGACAATGCTACTTTGCTTCCCCAAATCATCGAATAATACCCTTCCATATCATATTAATGATATTATTGTGAAGTGTGCATAATTTCAACTTATTTGGATGGTGATAAAAGAACCTATCTGGTCACCATGGTAATTTGAGTAGTGCCAGATTTTCTAAAGCCTAGTAAAGCATATTTCTCTTTTTTTTCAAATGGTGGAAAAAATTTCATGCTTGAACCTACTTATCCATGACTACATATTCCTTTTATATAGTTTCAGTAATCATCTAATTTCATCCTAGGTAATCTCATCCACCATTTCTACAAAACCAATCAAAAACCTATTTGATAGACATTTTTCCACCCTTTGGAGCTTCGCTTTCCCCAACATACTTCAACTAAACCTAACTTCATGATACATCAAATTGGGAAAACTAGGTTAACCAACATTCTCCACCTCTAAAAACTACATTAGGCTTGAAGCTAATTTTGGACATTATGTCCATGGAACTATGTAAGCAGTGTCCACTTGCCTAGTGAAAATGGAGCCCACTCAATCACCCCATTCCAACCAACCAACCCACTTGCCCACATCCACCTCAATGTTGGCCATTTCTGACCCAACCTCTTTACATGTTCTGTGATGACCTTACATTTGTCCTTTTGACTGAATCAACTACACTTTCCATGTTGCACTTTTATGCACCACCTCATGTATAACTAGACCACTTGTGTTGTTCTACAAGAGTACTTCCTACCCTAGATAACTTTGAACAACATTGACCTTATCTATATGATTCGATAGGCTTAATCTGATCAACTATGACTAAAATTATAGATCGACTACCTTGTTGTATGTCCACCTAGAAACAAATGTTTTTTATCAACATTGGTAGCTTTAGTATTTACATAATCTTGATTATCACATTTAGTTATATTTTGTGCACCCATTGGTATTTCACATTCATAGCTACCTTGTGGTAACACTTAGTGCATCCCCACTAATTGCTTATCAAACTTGCACCCAATTCAACCTTTTTTCATCAACTCTTAGTTTGAAGGGGAACACATCTTCTCATACTTAGGGCACCCTAAACTTTGACCAATCAATTAATTTTTTTTACAACTTATTAATTTAAAGCTACATAATAAAAAGGAGCAAAATATAGACACTAAAAAACTATACACTTATAATTTTTGATGACTAAATGCTTCAAGACCCCCTAAAGACCACCTAAACCTTATCAACCCTTGGCCAACCCCTCTTAACCTAAGTCAATCACTATTCTCCTATTCACATAGTACTATTCAAAATTATTATTCACTATCACTATTCATAGTGGGACCCATTATCACTATTCTTAATGACATGGACTTGTCATGTCCCCTTTTTAGTTGACATGTGCGGAGTAGATGATTAGCCTATTATGTGACTCTCGTAGGCTAATGAAATGGATAGAGGGTCTTGATAGAGATGGGTTGGAATTCGTTTGGGCTCTTTCGGACATGAATTAAGGGAGATATTAATATTTGATTGATTTAATCAAATATTAATTATTTGATCTCATTTTAATTAATTATTAATTAATTAATAATTATTAATTAATTATTAATTATTAATGATTTAGTCTAATTTGAGGATGCAAATTCTAAATTAAGACTTGGTCTAATTTTAAGACCCTAGTTCTAATTTAAGGAAGTCTAATTTAAGGGAGTCTAATTTTAGCAAGCACACCTTTGGAGGTGTATAAGAATCTCTCATGGGAGAGAGTTTGTATTGAAGCTTATTATTGATATTGATTCTTGTTAAGAAATTCTTCTGTGAAGACTGAGCCAAGGGTTCCAGTATTCCAATTGCATTGAAGAACGTCAACTCTTCATTGTGTGCGATTCAGAGGTTGTGAAAGATCAGCCGATCTATTGCCGAATTGAGAGATAACTTCACCTAGAAGTTATCATAGTATTACAAGGATTTGAGAGATAACTTCACTCAGAAGCTATCACAAGGGTTTACAGGTATTTTTCTTTATTTTGGGGTTTTGATTCAAGAATTATCCAGATATAGATCTTTTGTATCAGTCCATAATTCTACAGATCAGGATCAGGCATACAGGGTGTGTTATATCAGCGGCCGTACGAGTTCCGTACAGATCCGTAAAAATCCATACGCATCAATAGGAAGTACAGGTACCGACATCGGCGAACAGATACTTACAGAGACCGACATCGGTCGTCATACTACCGACATCGGTGGGGGTAACGACTGTAGATCGACCGACGATGGCAGTATAACCGTCGTCGGCGACTGTGTGTTTTACACGACAGGCTGAGACGAACCAGATTCAGAATTCTTTTCCAGTTTACGGAATATTCAGACTATTCAGGCCGTACTTTTGATCATTTTTTGTATACTTGATAGAGGATCTCTATTGTAAGCTTATGAGCAGATAAATAAGAAATTATACTGTGATTTATTCATCTATTTGAAGATATTTTGCAGAAATTCAGATAAGCAATTTGGAGTTTTGTTTTTGATATTCGAAGGGATATTACAGTGGTATCAGAGCTTTGGTCTTTGGTATCAGAGTTTTGTGTCATTCATATATCCCTATTTGGAGGGGATATTACAGTGGTATCAGAGCTAAATCCTGCCATCCTGAGGGTTTGACAGATCTTATTCAGCCACAAGGGTTGGGACCACACGGGTATTTCACACGCAGTAGAGCTTTGCTTGAAGGTACTCAAGTTCTAGAACAATCGCCGGAAGACATGGGTGATGATATTGGCAGGGCCCGTATTCCTCACCATCCGAGAGACCAAGATGATCCAGAGGTTTTACTTACTCTTAGAGAACTACGAGAAGGGCAAAGGCAGAATAACCAGGTATTACAGCAGTTGGCAGCAGCACTGCCAAGATTGGGTTCTCTGAGGACACATTCCCCACACCGTGAAGATGTCAAGAGTGTTGCAGGATCACAGCGAGGCCATGGGACTGTTTCTCGTACAGCGAATAGGCCTACTAGGCCTATCTTTGTGAGACAGGAAGCAGAGGAGGTGATAGCAGGTGAGGAGCATGAGGAGACATTTACGGACACACTTAGGGCAGCGACTGAAGAGTGGGAGTCATTACCACATGTGGTCAGGGAGATGATTACTTTTGACCGATTCCTCACACAAAGGAAAGAACATTACCGAGGTCGACAGAACGGGAGACCAAGACCCCAGAACAATGATTTGAAGCATGCTACGAGCAGGCTCACACTAGCGACGTTCGACGGTAGTGGTAAGGTGACAGCACAGGCCTGGGTGAGTAAGCTGGATACATTTCTCACATTGCGACCAATGGGTGAGGAAGATGCTATCAGATATGCAACACTACATCTCGAGGGAGTAGCTCACGATTGGTGGCACCATGGGATGGTGACACTCCATCATGATCGGATCACTTCTTATCAGGAGTTTGTGGACAGGCTAGTGGAGCGTTTTGACAGGAGGGATCCAGAGTCCTATTTCCGAGAGTTAGCACAGTTGCGCCAAAGCGGCAGTCTAGAGTCATACATTGGTGACTTCTAGAAGTTATCAGTCATGGTTCCTGACATTTCAGAGAGGCGACTAGTAGTACTCTTCATAGAGGGATTGACAGAACCACTGAGAGGTTGGGTCAAAGGTTTTGATCCTCCTTCCTTACAGGGAGCTATGAAGAAGGCACGTAGCATGGAGATGTCAGCCCCATCTAGTAGATCTAACTCCAGAGGCACTTCTTCATCTAGAGACCATAAGCACTCCAACGGGGATACAGAGAGACCGGATTTTAACATAGATAAATCCGGGGTTAAAAATGATTCAAAGGCTAATCCAGCAGCACCACCTTTGGATCGTGAGGCGCTTAATGATTTACGCAGGAAGAAGCTTTGCTTCTACTGCAAAGGTCCATATGATATCCATCACGATTGTCCTTTGAGGCCTAAGGGCAAGACGAATCGTATGATGTGGGTATATTATGAGGAGTCGGAATCGGAAGATTTCGAACAGCATGATAGTTTTGAGGAGGCAGAGGCTTCAGAGCCTAAGGCAGAGGCAGATTTAGAGCTTCATATACAGGAGGCACGCCTATCCAGCATTCAGTCAGATGAGTCATTTAGACTCCGTGGAGTTTTGGCAGGGCAGAAGGTTACCACCCTTCTTGATACAGGAGCCACACATAATTTCATAGATGCTACATTTGTGGAGAAGCGTGGACTCACTACCGAAGATTTTGAGGGAATTAGAGTTAAGGTAGCTGATGGTCACACTCTGAGGTGTGAGCGCATGATTAGAGACCTCCCATTGCGCTTGAACAACTATGAGTTCAAGGCTAATTATTATGTAGTGAACATGGGGGACATAGAATTAGTTTTGGGTATGAAGTGGCTTCATTCATTTGAGGAAGTTACTCTTCATCTCAAAGATATGGAGGTTCGTTTTCAGGTAGATGGGAAAACACATATTCTTAAGGCAATACGGGGCAGCAGCTTCAAACATATGTTTTTTCATCGGATGGAGATGCCTGTACAACATGACATGAAAGAGTGCGGTGATAAGTGCACATTGGCACCAACACAGGAGAGATATGAGGACGAGCTTTGTCTTGAGGTGAGTTCAGTTCAAGGGTTAGCACATGTGGTAGAATCTCAGCGTTCTTTTACAGGTGGGTCACATGTTGATGACGATATACGTACAGGGGACAGAGGTGATGTGACGCCATTGGATGAGAGTGGTGATGGACAGGGCTTGGAGTTTGTGTTGGTTGACAGCACTGTAGATCGAGACTTCATTTGGGATCCAGGTATTCAGCGATTGCTTGAGGGCAAGCAATTTCAGGAGGGGCGGATTGTCATGTCCCCTTTTTAGTTGACATGTGCGGAGTAGATGATTAGCCTATTATGTGACTCTCGTAGGCTAATGAAATGGATAGAGGGTCTTGATAGAGATGGGTTGGAATTCGTTTGGGCTCTTTCGGACATGAATTAAGGGAGATATTAATATTTGATTGATTTAATCAAATATTAATTATTTGATCTCATTTTAATTAATTATTAATTAATTAATAATTATTAATTAATTATTAATTAATTAATTATTAATTATTAATGATTTAGTCTAATTTGAGGATGCAAATTCTAAATTAAGACTTGGTCTAATTTTAAGACCCTAGTTCTAATTTAAGGAAGTCTAATTTAAGGGAGTCTAATTTTAGCAAGCACACCTTTGGAGGTGTATAAGAATCTCTCATGGGAGAGAGTTTGTATTGAAGCTTATTATTGATATTGATTCTTGTTAAGAAATTCTTCTGTGAAGACTGAGCCAAGGGTTCCAGTATTCCAATTGCATTGAAGAACGTCAACTCTTCATTGTGTGCGATTCAGAGGTTGTGAAAGATCAACCGATCTATTGCCGAATTGAGAGATAACTTCACCCAGAAGTTATCATAGTATTACAGGGATTTGAGAGATAACTTCACTCAGAAGCTATCACAAGGGTTTACAGGTATTTTTCTTTATTTTGGGGTTTTGATTCAAGAATTATCCAGATATAGATCTTTTGTATCAGCCCATAATTCTATAGATCAGGATCAGGCATACAGGGTGTGTTATATCAGCGGCCGTACGAGTTCCGTACAGATCCGTAAAAATCCGTACGCATCAACAGGAAGTACAGGTACCGACATCGGTGAACAGATACTTACAGAGACCGACATCGGTCGTCATACTACCGACATCGGCGGGGTAACGACTGTAGATCGACCGACGACGGCAGTATAACCGTCGTCGGCGACTGTGTGTTTTACACGACAGGCCGAGACGAACCAGATTCAGAATTCTTTTCCAGTTTACGGAATATTCAGACTATTCAGGCTGTACTTTTGATCATTTTTTGTATACTTGACAGAGGATCTCTATTGTAAGCTTATGAGCAGATAAATAAGAAATTATACTGTGATTTATTCATCTATTTGAAGATATTTTGTAGAAATTCAGATAAGCAATTTGGAGTTTTGTTTTTGATATTCGAAGGGATATTACATAATGACATGGAAAGTGACATGGAAAGTGAAATGACATGTGATATATCAAGTGAATTGGAACATGACATGGCTTATAATTGAGGTGGCTTGATATGGGACATCATACCCCACCTAATACCCTTTCCCAAAGTGATTAATGACCTCATTTAAGTATCAAAAGGCTGCCCCACTAAAATATGGAAAATTTCCCCTTAAGGGGCTATCATTCAACATGTATTTTTCTTTTACACATGAAAGTGGAATTTGAGATACCCATCTCTTTAAGTTCTTGGATGAAGATAAGAAAGGGTGGTGAAAAGTCTCTAGCCTTATTTAGACCCGTGTGCATGATTCCATTCAAAATTAGATTCATGTGGAAGGTGGGTGACACACCAACCCAAATGGGAGACCAATGATCAAGGTGAGAATCCCACCAACATCATATTTTGACTCATTTATGCACCACATGGAAAATTGTGCCACATTTTGTTTGCTATATCTTTATATGCTTAGATGAAGACAAAAAATGGTGGTAAAGAGTCTTTGGCCTCATTTAGACCCATTTGCATGTTTCCCATTCAAAATTATAGTCATGTTTAAAGTGGGAGACACACCAACCTAAATGGGAGACCCATGATCAAGGTGGGAATCCCACCAACCTCATGTTTTGACTCATTCATGTACCACATGGAAAATGACACCATACTTCTATTATTCCCTCTTTTGGTATGATTCTTCACAACAAATGCTATAAATACCCCATTTCCTTCACCCAAGGTTAAGTTAAAAGTTAGTATTTAGTTATTAACATCTTGTTTTATATATTTGAAGTAGGTCATCATTTTAGAGGTTATCCACATCTTGGAGGAAAATAATTCAAATCAATGAAGCTCTACTAAAATTACCTCAAGACATCTTCAACAACAACAACATTCTTCTTCAAGCTTGGAAGATAATATTTGATTGTATTTATTCAATTTTATCTTATCATCCCCTATGATTTTTAATCTCTTCATTCCCACTTATCTATTTTCTCCCTTTCTCATTTCATTATCTAAATCCATTTTCTCCCTTCCATATTTTATCCATTCACACCTTTGCCACTTTTACCCTCCTTATCCTCTTCCCCTTTTACCATCTTAACTACTTACCTTCTTACCTCATCAAATGTTCACCCATTTATCCCATTTTAATATTTAATATTTTATTACCTTAACCATTTATCAACCAACCAAGCCACCTTTCTTTAATCCCTTGTTAAATTTCTAAACCAAAACCATAGCTTTATTTTGACTAATTTTCAGTATTATTTACTTTATTTAGTCATTTTTTAAAAAGAGCTTAACTTTCTTGTCTTAATTTAGTTATGTGTTGCTATTTTATTATTTTTAATTTAATTTTTTTTTTAAAATTTAAATGAAAGTTTATTTCCCTTTTATTCAAAAACTTGAGTGTTAAAAGCAGGGGGGTTGATAACCTCCTAGAAAGCTTTCATTTCTAGGATCTAATTCATTCTAGGCAATCCACCCAACTAATTGTATAACTAAAAATTTTTTTGGTAGTGATTTATTATTTCATGTCATTCTTCCCTAGCCAAAGAGGATTTATCACAAAGTCCAAATTCAACATGCATGCATTCAACAAGTATTCTTCTACACACCCTTCTTAACCAATTTCTTCTTTTCACACTTAAGAAAAAGTGAAAATTAGATAGAAAAAATGGGGATAGAAGTGTAACCATCATGAAGGGGAATGGGAGGATTATGAATATGGAAGGCCATGAAATAATTTAAAAGAGATCTAAAAGAGAACAAAGAGAAAAAAAATTTGTGATGATAATGAAGAACAAGGAAACATATAACTAAAAGGAAATAGGAGGAAAAATGAGTGGAATGAGAACACAAAAATGATGAAAAGAGAGTGAAGAAACAAGTGGCATCATGACCAAGAAAGCATGGATGATTATAGGTAAGGAGAGGAAAAACTAAGTAAATTAGATGGTGGTGTTGGATATGAGAATGGGATGGAAAATGGGAAAGGGGCTAGGAAAAATTAGAGGAAGCAAAGGATGGGTGGACAAAAAGGTGAAGAGATAAGGTAGGTTTTAATCCATTTGTGAAAATGGATAGACAAGTTAAATGGGTAATTAGAATAGATTGACAATATAAAAAATTGTGAGGTTATGGAAAAATAGGGGAACACAAGGAAAGGGAATGGGATGAAAATAAGAGATGAATATTAGGTATGATAAGAATAAAAAGGAAGAATGAAGTAGGGATAAAAATCATGAACACTCACATAGATGAAAAATTTAAGTGAGTACTGAGATGGAAAGCAGAAAAGGGGAATGCAAAGTGAAAAAGTCTAGAATAGATAAGAATAAAAGGGAAATTATGTAAGGCTTCCCCAAGGATAAATACCTAGTTATAATCTAGTTGTGGGGGAAAAAAATATGAATGGAAAGTGGAAAAATTGAAAAGAGTGGCAAATTGATAAAGAATGGTGGCACACGTAAAGAAAAAATGGGGGATGTAGTAAAAGAATTAAAGAAATAGAAAGAAAGAAAGATGTATAGGATGATGTGGAATTGGCATGGAAAATAGAGTGAGGAAAAGGGTATGATAGGTTGCCAAGGGTGAGGGGAAATGATGAAGATGGTGAAAGAAGACAAAGGGAATAAAGGGTAAGGTTGGTAAGAAGTGGAGAGAGGGACAAAAAACATGAAAAGTGGGTGGGGGAGTGAACCATAAAGAATTCATAAGGAAAGGTGATTAAGAGGATAATGAAGTGGAGTATATGGTGGCTTTATGGGAGATAATAGGGGCCAATGAGGAAGGTTATCAATCCTTGTGTTTAAATAGATTGACAAGTTGGAAAAGTTGTTAAAAGAGACTGACAAGATGAAGGGATGGAGATGGTGAAGAGATAGGTAGAGAAGTGGAGGAGGATATATTATATGAGAAGGGAAAATAAAATAAAGGATGTGGTGAAGCTGACCCCAGTAATCGAGTGCTACCTATATAGTCCAAAAAAAACCTAGACTAATGTAGTTCTCTCATAAATAGGGGAAAATAAAGAGGAATTATTAGATGATGTTAAAATACAAGGATGATAGGAAAAATATAAAGCTTCCCTAACATAGGACACTTAGAGTAAGAAGACATCATTAGCAATGGAAATTAATAAAAAGAAAAAGGGGATGGTAATTAGTTGTTGGTGGCTGAGATACCCTTAAAAGTAAAGCATTACCTACATAGTCTATGGACATCAGTCCAATGTAGTTCAACAAGGGTTGGGTTAGTGGTGCTCAAATTGGTTTCCCCAATTTTATGTACCACATGGTTTGGTTTGGTTAAAGGTTTGGGGAGAAAGGGTGTACATCAAAAATGGTTTGAGGTTATGGATAAAGGTATCTCCAAAAATTAGGTTGGTTAATCATATATAGGTAGTTGAGATTAATGTTTTGTTCATTTTATTCATGGTGTGGGTGGATGATAGTGGTGGAACATAAGTAAGTTATATGACCATACTAGATTTTGGAAAAACCATGATAAATCATGAGACATAGGTCCAATATAATATATGACTCAATGATGAGCGAATAAGAGATGAGGTATAATACTTATTTATTGACAAGGACAAAACAAAACAAAACAAAACCTAAATTTGGATTGGATTAAAGAACATAAGTCTTTCAAATGCTTTACATTAGCATCCATTGGATGATAAAACAAGTTTATTGATCACAATGTGTCAAGTAAGCTCTGAATCCCTTGATTTATACATAGTATAAAGGGAATTGGGTGATAGGTGGTCTGAAGGATAGTGGGTAATATGTATGGTAACATTATCTGGGTTAGTTTACCCCTTCTATATATGACCTAAGAGTGATAATAGACAAGTCCATGTAATTTTCTAAATGTATACTGATCAATATGGGAAGTCTACATGTGAAATCCAATTGTAGCTTCCACCTTATTATGTTATTTGAAAGTTGATTATGGATTTAGATTTTATTGTGGTAGTGGGTCCTTTTATTTATTGTTGTATATGGGTATCTAATTGATGTGGGAAGCTTCTAAGAAATTACACTAATTTTGACAAAGTTTACTTATTCATCCTTTAAGGGAGTGGTCTAAATTTATATGCTTTGTTTAATGATTTTTAAAGTTGTCCTTCAAGGGAGTAGTCTGTAATGCTTACGATATTGACCCAAGTAATATTTTGGTATCTAAATTGTTATTATATGTGACGTTTTTAGACATGGAAAAGTCTAATTAGGTTTAGAGGTTTACCTTTATGAGGGCAAAACTTTAACATAAGAAGGTTAATGAAAGCTGAAAAGGTGTGGTTTTGAGAGACAGTTACCATGGGATTCCATCTTGTTAAAGATGAAAAGTATCCATTAGAATGATGATATAGTTAGAGATATGGTACCCATATTTAGTATTAGGCTATGAATATGACATTTAATCACATGGTTATGTGTTTTAATCAATTATCTTCAAAAGGAGAGGATGAAGATGGGTGAAGGTAAAAATCTCATAATCAAGGGATGAGCTTAAATTAGACAAACAAGGTGAGCTTGATCCTTTTTTTAACAAAAGAATGGATGCAAATGAGAAACATTGAGAGGCTCAGGTTTTCATTTCCCTTTGAGAGAAGACAAATAATAGGCTCATATTCCATACTTATGGGTTATGATGTATGGTCTAAGCCAATTGAAAGTAAACTTGCCTCTTTTGATTTTCTCCATGTTGGTCACATGTTGGTTGTATTCTAGGATGAGGTCTCCAATATTGAAGTCTCACTCTTTGAGGTCTTTTTTATAAACACACTTAATGTGTTTTTGATAGACATGAAGATTTTTAAGGGTGTATAGATGATGCTATCAAGTAGCTCAAGCTAAGCCAAATGGTGTTGATGATAATCATCCTTAGAGATGAATTCTTTAAGAGATATGCAAAGAGATGAGATTTGGACTTTGAGAGGTAATATTACCTTTGATCCAAAGACTAGAGAGAAAGGGGTGACACCCATATATGTTTGAATTCTAGTGTGATAGGACCATAAATCAAAGGGTATGTGTAAATACCAATCTTGACCTGAAGCATTAACTAGTTTGGTTATCATTTTGTTAAAGATTTTGTTAGAGGCTTCTGCCTATTCATTTTATTATGGATGATACGGTGAAAAAAAACTCAAGTCAATGTTGGATACATCACATAGATCCTAAACTTGATTGTTTTTGAAAGATTTCCCATTGTCGGTGATAATTTTCTGAGGAACACTAAAGTGATAGATGATATGATGGTTCATAAAGCTGACAATCTTCTCTACTTTGGTTGAGACTAGAGGAATAACCTCTACCCACTTGGTGAAATATTTGATGGTTTTGAGGATGGAGTTATGTCACTATGAGGAATGAGGGTTGATATCACTAATAAGATCTAGGTCCCATTATGAGAAAGGCCAAAAGTCCTTAGATACTGGCAAGCCATTGGATAGTACATGATGTAGATTAGTATGTTATTGACATTTAATGCATTTATTTGCATAATCACAATAGCTTTGGTTGATCATGGGCCAATTGTAGCCAAGGTGAAGGATACATTTAGTGATAACTAAACTACTAAAGTGTCCTCCATAGATCCCATCATGCGTTTCCTTGATAGCATAAGACACTTAATTACTATGTAGGCAACATAGAAGGAGACTATCAAAACCATGTTTGTAAAGGATTCCCCCTAGTATGGTGTGATAA
This sequence comes from Torreya grandis, assembly GCA_037957365.1. Taxonomy (NCBI): domain Eukaryota; kingdom Viridiplantae; phylum Streptophyta; class Pinopsida; order Cupressales; family Taxaceae; genus Torreya; species Torreya grandis. Next base: position 1,727,048 of record JARHVA010003697.1, on the reverse strand, counting down.
GATTTACTCTAAACAAAGGATCTTTAGGAATTATTAGAGAGGTAATTAAAAGTTTGGTCAGACCAAATATTAGATGGGGATTCCTCTACACTACAAATGGTAGGGAGGTTAGATTGATTATAAGAGGGTGTAGTAAAATGATAAATGGTGGTAAATATTTTGGAATTGGAAAGCTGAGAAGGGATTTGGGAAACAATATAAGCCATTGTATCAACAAATTTTTTGGTAGATCGGGGAACTAATTAGACCAAGGAATTTGTAAATGATGCTAAGAGTTTGTCAACTAAAAGTTTGTATTTTTATAAGACATCATTCTTACATTGATAAGAGCCAATAACTTGGTTTACCATGAGCTAGGAATCACCAAATTCATTGATTTTCTTAATTCACAAGGTTAAAGTAGTTTGGAGACCTATGACTAGGGATTCATACTCAACCATATGACTAGTGCATTCAAAGTTAGGTTTGAAGGAGAGAGGAATGGGTTTATCATTAAGAATAATGAGAATAAATATAGTACCCCCACCTTTTTTATACTTTGAACCATCAAAGAACATAGTCATTTGGTATGTTATGCCATCCTCTTAAAAAAGAGTCATGATAGACTCATTTAAAAAAGTAAGAGGAAGTGGTTAATTATGTGATAAGGATCTTTAGCCAATTGGTCAGTAATGAATTGACCTTTAATTATCTTTTTATAGAAGAAATTAAGGTCAAAATCATCGAAGATCATGAGCTAATTAGCCACAAATTGGTTCTGGTATGGTTTAAAGTGCATATACTTGAGTGGGTTAGTGTTAGTGATGATAAATGTTTTATGATTGAGGAGGCAGTGGTGGAGTTTCATGACCACAAAGACCAAATCTAAGAAAATTTTCTCAATATAGTTGTACTGAGTCTCTTACTCTATAAGTGTTTTACTTATATAATAAATATATTTCTTCTTATTTTGTTCATCATGGTGACCTAGCATTGCCCCTAGGGAATGGTCAGTGTTGGATATGTAAAGGTAAAATGGGTTGATCCTTTGTAGAAGAGATAAGAATGGGTGGAGAGAAGAGGTACTCCTTGAGGGAATCTAAGTCTTGTTGGTAATCCTTGGTCTACTTAAAGGTAGTATCCTTCTTAAGGAGATGGTGAAAGGGGTGACATCTATCTAACAACTAGGAGATGAAGTGATAAATGGATTGGATATTTCCTTATAGGCTATAAAGTTGCTTAATGTTGGTAGGAGGAAGCATATCTTGGATTGCTTCAACCTTGGTAGGGTCTACTTTGATTCCTCAAAGTGAGATGATAAAGCCAAGAAGCTTTCCTTAAAGGACCCAGAAACACATTTCTTGGGGTTGAGTCTAACATGGAAATTGATTAGGTATTCAAAGACAATGTTAAGAAATTTTAGTTTATCTTTAAGATATTTGGATTTTTCCAAGAGATCATTGACATGGTCCTTTACGATGGTGTGTATGAGGTCATAGAAGATGTAGGTCATGGATCACTAGTAGGCTTTGCCAACATTCTTCAGAACAAATGGCATAACCCTATAGCAAAATGTTTTCCATGGAGTAATGAAAGAAGTTTGATGTTGATATTTAGGAAAAATCAAGATTTGATTATATCCTATAAAATTATCCATGAGAGATAACATTTTGTGGCCAATTATAAGATCAACAAGTTGGTTAATGTCTGGCAAAGGGAAGTCATCCTTTGGACAAGCAAGGTTGAGTTCATGAAAATTGATACAAAGGAGAAGTCCCTTATTATATTAGGTAATGGGAATGATGTTATAAACCTATTATGGATAGTCTATGGGTTGAATAAATTCAACAAATAGGAGACATTGAAGTTCTTGTTTAACTAAAAGGGCTATGCAAGGGTGTATCCTACAAAGTTTTTATTGAATAGGCTTTGCATCAAGATGAGTGACAATGTTTTGGATGGAAATAGTAGGGTCAATTGCAAGTATATCTTGATATGACCAAGAAAATGATATGCTTTGGTCATGAAATAAAAAGGATAATGCTATTGTTCATGGCATTCAAATATTTACCTATTTTGATAATGCAGCGGTTATCTTGAGTACCCAAGTTTAAATTGATAGTGGATCCATTCAACATGGTTTATTCTCAAGAGAAAAGGATTTGTGAATATGATAATCCACTACACTATGATAGGTGAGTATGGAATCATAATCTTGATTTTGGATGGTGTTGATGGTAAGATGACTATTTTCTACCATTTCAAGATGGATGAGAGGAAGAGCTTTAGTTTAACCATCTTTTTGATAAGTCAGAGGGCCCAAATTAATAATATTGACTAAAAAAATGTTAAGAGGAATGATGTTGAAATACTTATACTTTTAAGGAGGTTAGGATGGTGAGGAGGGGATTTCTTCCTCAATGGTGTCAATTGGTTTGGGTGGATTCGTGGGTTCTTCAAGTAGTACAAACCCAAGGCCAAATGACTCATGAAGTTTCTGGGTTTTGATTGAAGGTAACTCTTGTGGTCTTTATTCATATCATCCAAGACCAAATTCATTTTAGACATACCTATAAAGGGTTAATTTAGTGAATGTTGGTTTGCCTAGGTAGAAAAAGTCATAGGTAAATGGTCAGATGGAAGAGGTAGTGGTCAGAGCAAGAAGTGGTCGATCAAGTCCCCCATAGATGAAGTTTTTTTTTATGGTTATGGGGAATTAAAGGGATAATTATTCCAATGTTAGGGTCATACGATGGTTCATGTTTGATCTTACCATATTCTTGAAGAGTAGGGAAATCATATAAATCTAGAAGATGATACTCCCCTAACAAAAAATGTCAAAACATAGTTTCTAAGGGCTCTTCTATGGGGATCTATGAAGAATGGATTGATGAGCTAGTTGATGTTTCATCATTTTTGTGATTAGAAGTGTTGATGGTTATGGTTGGTTAGGTGGAACTTATAGAAGCTATTTTTATGATAGATGAGGGAGGTAGAATGACATCATTAGGCTGGTAGGTCTTGTTACAAGAAATGAAGGGACTAAGATAAAATTTGATGGTAACTACTTGTCCCTCATGTTCAAATTTGACACATCAATGTAAGATGGAAGGGATGAAACTCATATCATGAATCCAAGGGTGTCCAAGTAATACATTGTACTATAACTTGCCCTCTATAATATAGAATAGTTTGGGAATGGTATGAGGTCCTAAATAGATATGAAAGACAACAGTCTCTAGGGTAGTTTCCATGGTGTCATTGAAGGAATGAATGACTATTGTACTTTATAAAATGATATTTTTGGGTATTTGAAGTTGGTCATATGCATTAGAGGAGATAATGTTTATGCTAGCTCCTCCATCAATCATAAACCTTTTGATGTGGGTTTAATTGATGTATATGGTACTGAAAAAGGAAGGATCATAATCCTTAGGGTTAACAGGTGGTATCTCAAAATCCTAAAAGGTGATGATGGAAAAAATTTGGAGGGCTCCAACCAAGGGTGCAAGAAGTTGAGGATAATTTTTTTAAACCTCTATATATTCTAGAGCCTCGATCAGTGCCTAGTGAAGCTGGGGTGAAGTGTTGATTGTTTCATAAAGGCTCATTTTTATTAGTGTTTGGTGAAGCTATTTCAACACTAAGTGTTGTATGAATGCAAAAGGTTTGGAGGGAGAAGGTACCATAATGGATACTTTGGGTTTTGTTTTTTTTTCAAGGTGAGGGTGGATATGTTTGGGTTTGGTTAGAGGATTGAGGTGTCAAGCAATATGTCCATGGGATGGTTACCTTGGGTTTCCCCTTATCCTTTTATTGGGCTTGAGATTGGGTAACCACATGAAAGGTGCGGATAAGGGGGTTCACTAGGTTTGATTCTTGCTTTAGGTCCTCCTCATTCTTAGATAGGAGTGGGATGGTAGGTAAAGTTTGGGTAGGTTTGGTTGATAGTAAAATTAGTACTGGGGGTGAGAAGGGTTATTCCAATAGATCATCTTCTTCTAAAATATTATGGATAAGTGTTTGGATGGATTTAAAATTTTCCATATCATTTCCAAGATTCTTATGGTAAAACCAACTCAAATTTTCATTGAACCATGTTGGTTTAGGATGTGAAGGGTCAAAATGTTTGATTAGAGGTAGGCTAATGGAGGAAGTTCACAACAACCTTTATAAAATGATGGAGTAAGATTCAAGCAAAAGTGTTGGGGACAATGGGTTTTTGGTTTTGGGAGTGATAACCTTTTGGGGTGTAGGATTTATTATAGAAGTGGTATTTGGAAGAATGGTTTTAGTTGATAGCTTTGGTTGGGGTTGCTTGGTTAAGGTTGGTTTTTGGGTTAGATATTTTGATGGATGTTTTGGATGATGAAGTTTTAGCTATAGGTGGGAAATTAGAGTTGGATAGTTTGGTTTAAAATGATAGATAGCTAGAGGGTTTTATGGGTGTAGGTGGAGAATAAGGTATGGTTTCTTAGAGGAATAATAGGTAACTAGAATGGTTAAAGGATGGGGTACTAAGATGGAAGGTAGATGAGAAGGAGGTGGTATGGGTCTAGTTCGAGGTAGAGGTTTAGGCAACTCTACTTTCTTAGTTGGTTTAGTTGGAAGTTTCTTTAGTGAATTAGATGGGGTTAAGTCAAACATCAAAGGGAGGTGAGTGTGACTAGGAATAGGGAGAATTCCTATGGTCTTAATTGGCTTGGTGAGAGTGATGTAAGATGATTCGTAAATATTAGGTAGAGGAAGTTGGGATGGTTCACTTTTATTTTTAGAAGAGATATTTGATGAAGAGTTAATTATGGTTTTAAGGGTGGATAAAGTGAATTTGAGGATTCTTATTTGTTTTGGTAAGGGGGTGAAAGACAATTCCAAAAAGTGGCTCTATCAAAGTTGGGTTGAGAAGTGAATTATAGGATTTAGATAAGTCTAGAAAAGGGATTATAAATGGTTTTAGTTCCTTGGTTATTTGTTTCAAATCTTAATCCCTTTGGTGGTGAAAAGGGAATGGTTTCTTCATGGTTTTCCTAGATGGAAGGTTTCATAATTGGTAGTTGGATAGATGAAGTAATCTCCACTTTTGGGATGGTTTTCAAAGGGAGTGTGGAGGGATCTATGATAGGGGAGATTGGTATGGTGTCCTCAAGTGAAAGAGTGGACATAGTTACTTTCTTTGTTTGGAATATAAAGAAATGGAGGGTAGCTCTACCACTTGACTAAGTGGAATGGTAAATGAAGGTATGGTTAAATCAATGGTTATCTCCTTTGGTGTTTCCACCAAAGGAGAGGTAGATAAAGATAAGGCCTCATCAAGTGAAGAGAAAGGGGGTAATTGATTCTCCCATTTGGGTATCCCAAAAAATAGGAGGTGAGTTTATTGTTTATACTTAGGTGATTGAGGTAATGGTCTCTTCAATAATGGATTCATTACTAATAACATTGATTATGTGTGCCTCATGGGAATGAGATGATTCAGGTTTATTATCATGTTTTTGGGTATAAGGAGCATGATTGGGAAAAGGTTTGAATAATATATCAAGGGATATATTAAGAGGTGCATCAAGATTGTCAAACATAAGTTTTCTACTATAAATCAAGTTTTGGACAAGACTTTTGAAAGTGTTACATCGACTAATGTCATGTCTTACAACTTAATGAAAAGTACAATGGTCATTTTCATTATACCACCCACGTATGGGCTGAGAAACATCAAATTATTTGGGTGGTTTAATTATTGGGAGTTATATGAGGTTGTATTTGAGCAATTTATCTAAAAATGATGCATAATATTCTCCAATGGGAGTATATTGTTCTAGAGGAACTCAGTTTTAGTTCTAGTTTTATGGATAGGAAGGGTTGTAAGGGTTGGTTTAAGGGGTTTGGTTAAAAATTAAAGGTAGAAATTTTTTTAGAACAACCAAGTTTGTGGATTATTTTTCTTTAGTGTTGGGTTGGTTAGTGTTTTTGGTAGAAGAAGGGTAATTGGATTTAAAAATAGAATTTTTGTTCCATAGTTTTATTTACCCTTCATCAATGGATCGATTTTCTAGTTTTTTTGACATGGTGAATGCCTCACTAAAAGTCCTAAAATTTTGAACTTGATGAGTGGGGGAAATATTCTTGGCACAAACCTACGATAAGAACTCCATAAATTTAGTTTGGGGTAATGAAAAATAAAGTTGGTTGATAAGGCTTCTTCATCTAGCCATAAAATCCACAATTGACTCATCATCAAATTACTTAATGGAATAAAGATCTGTGATAGATACCTTTTTAGATATGTTCATAAAAAAGTGTTTTAAAAATATTTGGGCCAATTGGGAGAATGAAAATATGGAGTGTTGTGTGAGAGAACTATACCAATCAAGGGTTGGTCTAGATAAGGACATGGGGAAGGTTAAAAGAAGGAGAGTGTCATCATCGGAGATTAAATAACAACAATGATAAAAGGCTCTCAAATGTTGTCAGGGATCCTCCTTTCCTTAGAATTTGGAAAAACTTTGGTAATTCCCATTTAGGAATATAATCATGGATAAGGATTGATGGATGAATTGGTTCATTACAAATTTGATCATATTATAAAAGGTTAGGGGACCCATAGATAGTTGACTCCAAGTTGGTGATTTTGTCCATTAATATCTTGATCAAATCTAGTTGGGGTTGGGATTTTGCATAATTAAGTGGTAAATTTTATTAAGGTTGATTGGAAGATATGTATGGATAGGTGATAGAAGGTGCTGAAGAAGCCAAGTATTGGTAAGTGGTGGCAAGAGGTTGAGATGTGTCATATAAGGGTTGAGTGGAACAAATCATTGGATGGGAGGTGGTATGTACCCTTGTGGGTTAGGGATATATTGATAGGTTGTTATGGATACCTATTGAGGGATAAATGTGGGTGGACTTAAAGGTATGGCTAAAGTAGTGGGTTGAGGGTGGGTAGGTTGGGATAGAGTGGTAATACTAGTGATAATGGGTGCAAGTGTTTGGGGTATAAAAAGCACCAAGTTTTGAAATGGTGTAGAAGTTGGTGGATTAGTTGAGATAAGGGGAATGGTATAAATATGGGTGGAAGATAATCCCATAGTAGGTGGAGTATAGGTAACTAGAGGTAAATTTGAACCTCTATGGGAAGTGTGGGGCATGGTAAGAGGTGTTTGGTTGGAGGTTAGGATACTAGATTGGGTTTGGGTAGTGGTGGAAGATGGGATGTTGTAAGAGGATTGGGTCAACAAGAATTTGGTTGAGGTGAAACCCACCATGAGATGGGGAGGTATCCTATAAGAAAGGTCCATGGGAGGAACCAAAGTAATAAAGGTACGATGAGGTGGGTTGTCAATGTAATGTTGTAGGGATGCTAGGTTATTGTCAAGAAAGGTAGTAAAATCTACATCACCCTACAAAATAACTAGGATTATGGTAGGAGGGGGATAAAATTGAGGTGAACCCTCATCATTAGAATTATATGCCATGGAGGAAGAAGAAGAAGGTGGTTATTGATTGGTTTAGTTTCTCAACTATTGTCTAGTGAAGACCATGTGAGAAATAAGTGAAATATTGATACCAACTCACATCTCAAACATAGAGCATTAAGAAAAGGATTCAAGTAAAATACTGCATTCACTAAGAGTGTATTAAGTCCTAGGATTCTTTTTAAATCACTTTTGGATTATGCCTTAAAATGTGTGAAGATGAAATTGGCTTGTAGAATAGGTCCTAGAAAGAAGTCTATGTTTAGTTTTGGGTTATGTTTAGGTGCTTAAGAGAGAATTTGTATTGGATTGAGTACATGGATTAGTACTTGGGGCTTTCTCCCCTCACTTCATGATCCCAAAACTAGTGCAAGAACTTAGCCTTTATACCATTTATCCAAAGTTTATACTCAATCAATGAGTTGAGTTGGTTATCCCCTTGATGATTAAATCTAAGTACAATATCCAAGAAGGGGTAAGGCAATCCTTTAGGTGATCAAATCCCAATTGGGCCTTGTCTCAATTATGTTTGATGTTTGATTGTGAAAGTGAATTGGTTTTTGTAACATAAGTGAACTATGATTTTTTTCCTTTGCCTTTAATTAATATAAGTGATCTAAAACAAGAAAGAAATCAATATATGTAGTTTATTTTAACCCAAAAGGAAATTTCAAATTTCATTTCATGAAAACAAGAATAGTTATGATGCACACCTAAATGAAGAATGAAGATGCAAGCCCTCGTCTTAGGATGAATGGATTCTTTTGAATTTTATTTATTTATTTGTTTAAAGAAAATGAAATAAAATGACAATTTTTTTATCTTTGTTTAATAAATTGCTTTGGAAAGAATTGAAAATTAAGATTTTCAAACAATGAAATGAAAAGAATGTTTTAATTTCAAAAATGATAGAATTGTAAGAAAAAATAAATGAGTCTTTGACTAATACAACTATATGTCCTAAAACAACTATGAACCCAGGAAAACTTTAGGGTCCCACAAGGCATGCCAAAATATTTTACTCTATTTTTTTTCTTTTTCTTAATTTGAAAGAGAAAGAGATAAAACTAAAATGAAGGGTGTGTAGAAAAACTTGGTATAAAGTGTACACATTAAATCTAGACTTGATTTGAAAACTCCTCTTTGGCTAGGGAGAAATGACCTACAATAAGAAAGTACTAAAAAAGGGGTTTGTTAGTTAGATAGATGGGTGGATTGTCTAGCAATCTAGATCTAAGAAGTGTGAAATTACTTGGATGTTCTCAATCCCCTATTAAGATAAATTAATGTTTGATGAAATAAAGATTGATAATAATATTGCATAACATAAATGAAAGTACTTAAGTCAAATGAAATAAATACTTTTATTATAGATGCTAATGTTTTAACAAAATAACATTACATTGAATTCTAAAATGATAAGAAAGAAGGTAAATGGTAAATGGACAAGATGGTTAAGAAGGTAAAGAAGGAAAGTTGTCAAAAGGGTAAATGGAAAATGCTACTCAAGAGATAAATGGTAAAGATGGTCAAAAAGGGGTAAATAGCAAATGGTGCTCAAGAGATAAAGGGGTGAAGAAGGTAAAAGGGCAAATATGGTCAAGGTGTCAATAAGGTAAAGGGAAAAGATGGTCAAAAGGATAAAAGGAAAATGATCAAAATGGTAAAGGTGTTCAAAAAGAGCTAAATGGTAAAGAGGTTTGAAAATGACAAAGGGGTAAATGATAAATGGTAAAAGAAGAGGTAAAGGGGTTATGGTTTAGAGATCAAGAGAAGAAGAAGACCAAGGGGTTGGTTTAGAGGTCAAGAAAAGAGAAGGAAAAGGGGGATAAGAAAATAAAACTACAAAACAACCAAGGTTACTTTGAAGAAACTTTGTTGTTGATGTTATTTTTATTGATGATGTTGGCTAATAAATACATTAGAGTGTCATTGCTTGAACTCTTTTCTTCCAATATGATGACCTCCTTCAAAAGTGATCCTAAACCTAAAATAATAAATTATTACACAAAATAACAACTTAACCCATGGGTGAAAGGGGAGGGTCATATTTATAGCATTTAATATTAAGAAACATGACAAAAGAAGGGAATAGTGAAATATGGCACCATTTTCCAAGTGGGATCATAAATGAGTCATAGGATAAGGGTGGTGGGATTTCCACTTAGTTAATAGGTCTACCATATTGCATATATGGTCAAAACTAGTGGATATAATGCCCATAGTCCCAAATGAGTCCAAGAGACTTTCCACCTTGATTTTTTGAGTTACCCCAAGGACTTAAGAAGGTACCCCACAAAATATGGTGCCATTCTCCATGTGGGTAGCTAAGTGAGTCATGCGATAAGGGTTATGGGATTATCACTTAGATAATGGGTCTCCAACTTGGTTGGTTTGTCTCCCACCTTGATAAAGAGTCCAAAATGGGTGGAGGTAATGCCCATTTATCCTTTTCAAAGCATTTAACAAGTGGAAACACCACTTTTAAGGAAATTTTAATGTATGGGTACACAAATACATGTTGGATGATGTCCCCATAATAATAAATTTACCACACTTTGAATGGGGGCCCTTATGATGCTTAATGATGTCATTAGGTACCTTGGATGAAGGTCCCAACTAGGGTATAATGTCCCACTTCAAGCCACCTCACTTTCAAGCCATGCCACTTGCCATATCACCATTGAGTCACCTTTCCATGTCACATGCCATGTTACTTGCCATGTCACATGCCATATCACTTACCATGTCACATGCCATTGCACCATGAATAGTGATGGTGGGTCCCATAGTGAATAGTGACTTAAAATAGTTATTTCAAATAGTACATTTTAAAATGATTCATAATAGCGATTTGCTTAGTTTAAGAGTGTTGGTTTAAGGGTCAAGAAGGGTTAGGTGTGCCCTATATTAGGTCAAAGGCATTCAAATATCTAGAACTGCAAGTGTGTAATTTTTTAGTGTCTACAATGCCTTAAAAATGAAATAATTTATTATGGTTGATAAACAAGGATGTGAACATGACATTCATGAAGACTCTATAAAAGGTGAAATAAAATATGATGGTTTATAGACTTTTGGAATATGTGTTAAGAGACTAGTGGAGACGTGTGTGAGTAGAGCATGTGTGTAAGAGTGTATAAGATAGAAAAGAGGTAGGTCAGAGTGAGGACTATGTGTATGACCTTTTGGTCATGTCTCTATTATGATTACATAGTTATTGTAGGTTTATGGATGAATATGAGTGAATAAGCTTTGGATGATCCAAAAAGGTCCTTTGGATGCATTACTTGTGTGAGCAAGGTTGAGAAAGTGTGAAGGGTGAAAGAGAGGTGTTATACATTATGTCTCTATCAGATTAAAGTGCAATCAATGTTTTGGAGCTATTGATTTCATAAGTGTTGTTTTGGTGCTCAAAATCTAGAGAAAATGGGTCCTTGTTCATACTGAGGGGTGGGTTCTCCTTATGAAGTGGGTACTTCACTAAAAGGGTCTCTTATTTTTTATCATATTATAAGATAAGTAGTCCATGCGTTTACAAACTTAAGAGTACATTTTATTCCCCATTAGGGTTTCCCATAGGAATCATGTGATATGTGTTTGATCTTGTGTATGTTTTAAATGTATGAGCTCTTTTGTTTATGTTACTTGATCAATTTGATATATGATATTTGACTAAGAGTTTAAAAGGATATAAATTAAATATTAAAATATCTGTCATCACTAATTCACCCCCCTTCTTAGTGATTTTACCTATAAAAATTATTATTAGATCAAGAAATTTATTGCAAGTTTAACCACTTGAAGGTGATTCAAGGTACAATATGGAAAGTCAATAGATGTAAGGTTTCTCTAGAATGTAATCACTAATGTTCAATGGGTAAAATTATATTTTTTGGAGTGCAAGGATGAATACATACATCATGTTAATTGATCTTGACATTTTAAAATATATTGTGCATGGATATTCATCCTCCCCAACCCCTCCAACTAGTGAACCTAGTAATAATCTATGTGAGAATAATTCTAAGGCAATGAATACCATTACTTGTGGGATTTAAAAGACTAATTAAACCAAGTTATTTCATTGTAAATATGCCAAAGAGAAATGGGATGACTTATAGATCATCTATGAAGGGAATTCAAAGGTCAAGTTAGCCAACCTATTGAATCACCAAAGAGAATATGAGAGTCTCAAGTTGAAGGAAGAAAATTATGTGTCATCTTTTTTATAGAGAGTTGATGAGATTTTGAAAATTATCAAAGGTCTTAAAGAGAAGCTTAAAGAAGCTACTATAGTACAAATCATATTAAGGTCTCTCTCCCTCAAGTTTGATTCTAAAGTTTCTATTGTAAAAGAAAGTCATGATCTTACTCAAATGAAGATGGATGAATTGTATTGCATCATTACTACATATGAGATGAGAGTCAATGATAACAAATTACCAAAGAAGGAAGAAAATTTTAAGATAGAAATGAACCCAATTAAGAAGAAAAATAAAGGTATGGAAGTCAAGTATGATGATGAATTAATAACTTTATTTATAATAAAATTGAGAACATGCTTAAGGAAGTATAATGGTAAAATACCTTTCAAATGTTTCAATTGTGGAGGAGTATGACACTTTGATAATAAGTGACCTCATGAGCATAATAACAATGATGATGAAGAGCATGGTGAAAGCCAAGATGAAGTCAAGAAGATATTCAGGTATGATAAGGGGAAGAAAGGATTCAAAAACTATGATAACAAGAAGAAATCATTTAAGAACAATAAAAGTCTCTACACCAATAAATATTTCATCTCATCAAATGAGAGTGAAGATAGTGATTATAAGTTTGATAATGAATATGATGATCCTATTTAATATGAATTTATTTTAAATTCAATATAATTAAGTTTCATATCAATAATATTATACTTGGAGTGATATAGATGTTGAAGAAAATAAGGAGGACTATGAGATAAAGTTGATGAATTCCCTTGAACATCTGAAGATTGAAAAGAAGAAGACCAAGAAGATGAAGTATCAAATCAAATACTATGAAGAGAAATTTAGTGTGTTTGAGGAAATAGTGAATGAAGACACCAAGGAGCATGACTATATAGTCAAGCATCTCAATTATAAATTGGAAATCTTATCCACAAGCATGAATGCTAAAGAATATTAGTGTTCAAGGTTTGAGATTGAGAATGAGTTATTAAAAGATGAGTTATCAAATACATCTACTAAGATGAAGTCATATGTGATGTTTGAAAATAGCTCAAGTGATATAGATAACAATATAAATAGTTAAAAGCATGCTAGTAATAAAAATGGACTTGGTTACAAAGAATAATAAGAGAATGTAACTCCAAATAAGATAAATACCAATGTGAACAAGCATAATCAGACATTGAAGATCAATCATTATTCAAGGAATGAAGGTGTTGATAGAATGAGGATAAATCAAATTAGACAACCAAATGCCATGAGCTATGAAAATTTCAATGTTTTTTTCTATTCTTGTAATCAATTTGGTCATAGGGCTAGAAAGTGTAGAAGACTTGCTAAAAATGAATGGAATTATCAATCAAATAACATAAGCAAGGTTGAATGCTTTAACTATCATGATGTGAGAAACTTTGTAAAATATTGTCCAAATAAGGTAAGGAAAGTAGACTTTCCCTTGAGAAGAATGGTTTTTTACAACTGTAAGAAGATTGGTCATATTTCTAGGTTCTGAAAGCAAAGGACATCAAGTCAAAATAAGTTAAATTAGACTCTTAGAGTGCAAGAAGAAAATTTAACATATGGAAACCAAAGATGAAAAGTATGAGTCATAATTCGCTTGTAGGTCTAAGTGGTCTATTTGTTAAAGTGGAGAATGCTATAGAAGTTGAAGATAATTAGGAGATCCCACTATTTTCTCCTATTGAGAATGAAGAGACCAAGCTCAAGGAGAAGAAAAAGGTACTAGTTAAGACTAGTTTTGAGGTGTGTGTTATGTTGACTAATTACCTAGTGATTACCATATTCACTAGTCTGATTGAACATTAATTTTCAACCTTATATACATAAGCTTTCCAAGAGTGTCAGTGCTATATATACATTACTGATTTAAAAATCAACTTGTTTTTCTAGTTACAATACAATGAATTTATGCTAAATTTACCAAACAGATATATGTTATTAAACTACTTTGACAAAATTATAGAACTATTCCACAATTATGTATCATACATGCATCAGACTTATATAATAAAACTTAATAGTAAAATCAACCTACATAACACACTAATAATTAAAGAGGGTCAAGATATTCATAGTAATTCATTCCTAAGGGGTACTTTCTCATTTAGAACTAAGCTCCAATCCCTCTCCAAGAGAATTCACAAACTTATTACAAATTCAACTTTATCATTACTCAATTTTGAATGCAAAGGCTATAGTTCAAAAACTTCTACTATTATTTCCTCAAAATTATCTAACTCATAGTTTGATATAGGTTCTGCCTTTAAATACAAAAGGTATTTTATTAAATCTTAACCAAAAACACCAAATTATGAAAAATTACAAATACTTAAAAACTACCCCAATCAACCTTCAAGTAGTTAGTAACTAAAACTACTTATTTTAGGTTTGACTGGGTTAGAGACAAGGAAAACTATTTTTCTATTTTATTTCCTTGACTTTTCTCAATATCTTTGTCTTTGCCATCTTTGGCAGCACATCCAATGTCTCCTTACATGCAGGGAATCCATACAACAACTATGATTATTCCCAATCATTCATTTAGTTTTCCAATATATCTATATGTGTCTACAAGAACTCCTCAATAATGACTCTATTTTATATAATGGTTATAATAACTCTATAGTAGCTAGAAATAACCTATAGGTGAAACCTTTAGTTGCTACAGGCATTTCATAGTGGTTGTGCACAACCTATAGGTGAAGCCTATAGTTGCTATGGGTATTCTACAGTGGTTTCAAAAAACCTATAGTTGAAGCCTAAAGTTGATGTGGGCACTCTATAGTGGCTATGGGTAACCTGTAGGTAAATCCTATAGTTTATATGGGAACTTTATAGTGGCTATAGGTAACCTGTAGGTGAAGCCTACAATTGCTAAAAGTAGCCTATAGTAGCTATGGCTTAGCAAGATTCTATAGCTTTACATGACCCTTCAAATTTTTGTTAGATAAAATCACACCAATATAATTCAACAAAGTAAAATCATTAATAATTCATAACACAACACACACACACACATTAATGAACATACAAAATCATAATTTCATTCATTCATTTGAATTACTAATGAATAGTTATGGGATTTACATAGAAAAATACATATACTAAGCATGGATGCTATAAAAGTAAGTAATTGGTGGCCTCATCACTCCCCCTACTTAGCCTCTTGCTCGACCTCAAACAAGCCTTGGTTGCATTATAAAACCACAAAATTTTCTAAAGTCTAGGGGTTCAGGAAAACCTAACCCTTCCAAGATATAAAAACCTTTAGCATTCTCGATTTGTTTCCATCTTTTCTTCTTTATCACCTTGTAAGCTTTAATATTTCCTTCCTAGTTAGGGATTAGGAACCAAAATACAGGGGGTTGAAACATCAATCCAAACCATTGTACTCTCCATTTATTGATAAGTTCAATATAAAAGTATACTCTATGGATGGCCTCCCTAATGTTTTTATGGGAGTATGGTTCCTTCCTTTTCAAGGAATCTAAGAGTTCTTCCCATCTCTGAGAGTAGGTAACAAAAAATTTTCTTCCATCTCCTTCCATGACACTCAAATAGTGGTTATATACTTCCACCTATTTTCTAACAACCCATTCCTATGGAGAATTTATGTTCATAAATGAGATCCATTCTTCTACTATAACATCTAAATCTTTGGATTCACTCCTAATCATCATGGTGGCTTATTTCTCCTTTCCTTGTTATTCTTCTATTTGTTTTCTTCTTTTAATTTCATTCAAAACATATGAATAAAATATATTTAACAAGACATCCCCCAAATAGATGTTGGGATTCCATTCTATATCACTAAGAATAACATATTGGTGAATGTAGAATTCACTTATCTAGACTTGAATATTAGGATCAACATGTCTATACTCATTAAATAAAGATCTCGGATCACAAACCATATAAGATTAATCATTATAAATCCTATCATACCTTTATTTCAATCAATTTTATTTCAAGTATACAACATACATTCTAGAAGGGGGTATACACTCCATTAATAACTTATTACTTTCATGCAATTTTCCAATATTTTCTTTCAGATATTTGATCCTATTTTTAGCACATTCTAATTTTTCTTGTAATTCATCATGTTGTTCTTTTGATTCAGCATATCCCTTGAATATTTGAACCAATTCTTTATGGTAGGTTTCATTATTACTAAATTTTTCCTTCAATAAAATCAAAAGATCATCAGTCTCTACTGGAGTGGTGATTGAGAAATCCACATCAATAACTTATTCTATAGTGGGTATTGGTGTAGTGGGCAATATAGGAGGGAATCCTTGATAAAAGGATACCAAAGCTAGAGCATACTATGCTATAAGGGCTTCTATGGCCAAGGTGGATGAGTATGTTGTAGGTTCCTCCATTTTATTCTCTTTGCCCCTAGAGGGTTCTAAAAAATATACTACTCCCAAAATCATTTCATTTCCTTATTTTCCTTTCAGTTCTATTATCTCATTTATGAGTTTGTATATTTCCTCCATATCTTGTTTCAATGTTTGCAACTTTTGATCATGTGAATTTTTTTCTTGTTCTCTTCCTTTTTCCATAACCTCTTCTTCAACCAATTTTTATTCTCCTACATGTTGTTGTACCTCTCTTAATTATTCCACTATGTATCCAATGTTTTTGAGGAGATTAATGTCCTCCTCAGTGAATCTAGATGGGAGAGGTGACTATTCTTCTTCTTCTTCTTCTACCTTGGTAGATCTTTCATTAGTAGACCATTCTTTTATTTCAAATCCATTAGGAATTTTATTAAGCCTAGCCTCTTTCCTTATTTCTTCATCATCACTGATGGTTATGGTTAAGGAGGCTATAGTGGTATTTTATTTATTCATCCTTTAGGATCTCCTAAAAGGAGTTATTCTTTTTGACACTATGGGTTTGTTCCTGTAATATCCCCTACCAATAGAGATATATGAAAGACACAAAACTCTGATACCAAAGACCAAAGCTCTGATACCACTGTAATATCCCTTCGAATATCAAAACAAAGCTCCAAATTGCTTATCTGAATTTCTGCAAAATATCTTCAAATAGATGAATAAATCATAGTATAATTTCTTATTTATTTGCTCATAAGCTTACAATAGAGATCCTCTGTCAAATATACAAAGAATATCGAAAGTTCGGCCTAAGTTCCCTGTATATTCCGCAAACTGGGCTGAATCTGGCACGTCTCGGCCTGCTGTGTAAAAACACAGTCGCCGACGTCAGTTATACTGCCGTCGTCGATCGACCTGTAGTGGTCCCCTTGCTGACTTCGGTGATGAGTCGACCGATGTCGGTCTCTGTAAGTCTCTGTTCGCCGATGTCGGTACCTGAACTTTTTGTAGATGCGTACGGACTTTCACATATCTGTACGGAAGTCGTATGGCTATTGATATTGCTCAACTTATATGCTTGATCCTGATCTGTAGGATTATGGGCTAATACAAAAGATTTATATCTGTATAACTCTGGAATCAAAACCCAAATAATGAAAAGACCTGTAAACCCTCGTGATAGCTTCTGTGTGAAGTTATCTCTCAAACTTGAAGTACATGTGATAGCTTCTAGATGAAGTTATCTCCCAATTCGGCAATAGATCGGTTGATCTTTCACAACCTCTGAATCGCTCACACTGAAGAGTTGACATTCTTCAATGCAGTTGGCAATAGATCAGCTGATCTTTCACAGCCTCTGAATCACACACAATGAAGAGTTGACGTTCTCCACTGTAGATGGAATACTGGAACCCTTGGCTCAGTCTTCACAGAAGAATTTCTTAACAAGAATCAATATCAATAATCATGCATACAAACTCTCTCTCTCATGAGAGATTCTTATACACCTCCAAAGGTGTGCTTGCTAAAATTAGACTCCCTTAAATTAGACTTCCTTAAATTAGAACTAGGGTCTTAAAATTAGACCAAGTCTTAATTTAGAATTTGCATCCTCAAATTAGACCAAATCATTAATAATTAATAATTAATTAATAATCAATTAATAATTATTAATTAATTAATAATTAATTAAAATGAGATCAAATAATTAATATTTGATTAAATCAATCAAATATTAATATCTCCCTTAATTCATGTCCGAAAGAGCCCGAACGAATTCCAACCCATCTCTATCAAGACCCTCTATCCATCCCATCAGCCTACGAGGGTCGCATAATAGGCTAATCTTCCACTCTGGACATGTCAACTAAAAAGGGGACATGACAATCTGCCCCTCCTAAAATTGCTTGCCCTCAAGCAATTGCTGAATGCTAAACCAATCAATTTTCCCCCTGGATCCCAAATGTAGTCCTGATCTCCGCCGCTGCTGCCCTGAATAATATCTGTATCTAGGATGTGAATGCTAGACATACTAGTATCATCATCATGTGACCTGCCTGTAACAGAAAGTTGAGTCCCTACCACACGTGCTAACTCTTGAACTGAACTCACCTCAAGACACAGCTCGTCCCCATATATCTCCTATGTTGGTGCCAATGGGCACTCGTCATCGCACTCTATCATGTCATGCACTGTAGGCATCTCTATCTGATGAAAAAACATATGTTTGAAGTTGCTGCCCCGTATTGCCTTAAGAATATGTGTTTTCCCTTCAACTTCAAAACGAACCTCCATGTCTTTGAGTCGAAGAGTAACTTCCTCAAATGAATGAAGCCACTTCATACCCAAAACTAATTCTATGTCCCCCATGTTCACTACATAATAATTAGCCTTGAACTCATAGTTGTTCAAGCGCAATGGAAGGTCTCTAATCATGCGCTCACACCTCAGAGTGTGACCATCAGCTACCTTTACTCTAATTCCCTCAAAATCTTCGGTAGTGAGTCCACGCTTCTCCACAAAACTAGCATCTATGAAATTATGTGTGGCTCCTATATCAAGAAGGGTGGTAACCTTCTACCCTGCCAAAACTCCACGGAGTCTAAATGACTCATTCGACTGAATGCTGGATAGGCGTGCCTCCTGTATATGAAGCTCTAAATCTGCCTCTGCCTTAGGCTCTGAAGCCTCTGCCTCCTCAAAACTATCATGCTGTTCGAAATCTTCCGATTCTGACTCCTCATAATATACCCACATCATACAATTCGTCTTACCCTTAGGCCTCAAAGGACAATCGTGATGGATATCATATGGACCTTTGCAGTAGAAGCAAAGCTTCTTCCTGCGTAAATCATTAAGCGCCTCACGATCCAAAGGTGGTGCTGCTGGATTAGCCTTTGAATCATTTTTAACCCCGGATTTATCTATGTTAAAATCTGGTCTCTCTGTATCCCCGTTGGAGTGCTTATGATCTCTAGATGAAGAAGTACCTCTGGAGTTAGATCTACTTGATGGGGCTGCCATCTCCATACTGCGCGTCTTCTTCATAGCTTCCTGTAATGAAGGAGGATCAAAGCCTTTGATCCAACCTCTCAATGGTTCTGTCAAGCCCTCCATGAAGAGTACTACTAGTCGCCTCTCTGAAATGTCAGGGACCATGACTGATAACTTCTGGAAGTCACCAATGTATGCCTCTAGACTCCCACTTTGACGTAACTATGCCAACTCTCAAAAATAGGACTCTGGATCCCTCCTGTCAAAACGCTCCACCAGCCTGTCCACAAACTCCTGATAAGAAGTGATCTGATCATGATGGAGTGTCACCATCCCATGGTGCCACCAATCGTGAGCTACTCCTTTGAGATGTAGTGTTGCATATCTGATAGCATCTTCCTCACCCATTGGTCACAATGTGAGAAATGTATCCAGCTTACTCACCCAGGCCTGTGCTGTCACCTTACCACTACCGTCAAACGTTGCTAGTGTGAGCCTGCTCGTAGCATGCTTCAAATCATTGTTCTGGGGTCTTGGTCTCCCATTCTGTTGACCTCGGTAATGTTCTTTCCTTTGTGTGAGGAATCGGTCAAAAGTAATCATCTCCCTGACCATAGGTGGTAATGACTCCCACTCTTCAGTCGCTACCCTAAGGGTGTCTGTAAATGCCTCCTCATGCTCCTCACCTGCTATTACCTCCTCTACTTCTTGTCTCACAAAGATAGGCCTAATAGGCCTATTCGCTGTATGAGAAACAGTACCATGGCCTCTCTGTGATCCTGCAACACTTCTGACATCTTCACGGTGTGGGGAATGTCTCCTTGGAGAACCCAATCTTGGCAGTGCTGCTGCCAATTGCTGTAATACCTGGTTATTCTGCCTTTGCCCTTCTCGTAGTTCTCTAAGAGTAAGTAAAACCTCTGGATCATCTTGATCTCTCGGATGGTGAGGAATACGGGCCCTGCCAATATCATCACCCATGTCTTCTGGCGGTTGTTCTAGAACTTGAGTACCTTCAAGCAAAGCTCTACTGCACGTGAAATACCCGCGTGGTCCCAACCCTTGTGGCTGCATAAGATCTGTCAAACCCTCAGGATGGCAGGATTTAGCTCTGATACCACTGTAATATCCCCTACCAATAGAGATATATGAAAGACACAAAACTCTGATACCAAAGACCAAAGCTCTGATACCACTGTAATATCCCTTCGAATATCAAAACAAAGCTCCAAATTGCTTATCTAAATTTCTGCAAAATATCTTCAAATAGATGAATAAATCACAGTATAATTTCTTATTTATTTGCTCATAAGCTTACAATAGAGATCCTCTGTCAAATATACAAAGAATATCAAAAGTTCGGCCTAAGTTCCCTGTATATTCCACAAACTGGGCTGAATCTGGCACGTCTCGGCCTGCTGTGTAAAAACACAGTCGTCGACGTCGGTTATACTGCCGTCATCGGTCAACCTGTAGTGGTCCCCTTGCTGACGTCGGTGATGAGTCGACCGATGTCGGTCTCTGTAAGTCTCTGTTCACCGATGTCGGTACCTGAACTTTCTGTAGATACGTACGGACTTTCACAGATCTGTACGGAAGTCGTATGGCCGCTGATATTGCTCAACTTATATGCTTGATCCTGATCTGTAGGATTATGGGCTAATACAAAAGATCTATATCTGTATAACTCTGGAATCAAAACCCAAATAATGAAAATACCTGTAAACCCTCGTGATAGCTTCTGTGTGAAGTTATCTCTCAAACTTGAAGTACATGTGATAGCTTCTGGATGAAGTTATCTCCCAATTCGGCAATAGATCGGTTGATCTTTCACAACCTCTGAATCGCTCACACTGAAGAGTTGACATTCTTCAATGCAGTTTGGCAATAGATCAGCTGATCTTTCACAGCCTCTGAATCGCACACAATGAAGAGTTGACATTCTCCACTGCAGATGGAATACTGGAACCCTTGGCTCAGTCTTCACAGAAGAATTTCTTAACAAGAATCAATATCAATAATCATGCATACAAACTCTCTCTCATGAAAGATTCTTATACACCTCCAAAGGTGTGCTTGCTAAAATTAGACTCCCTTAAATTAGACTTCCTTAAATTAGAACTAGGGTCTTAAAATTAGACCAAGTCTTAATTTAGAATTTGAATCCTCAAATTAGACCAAATCATTAATAATTAATAATTAATTAATAATCAATTAATAATTATTAATTAATTAATAATTAATTAAAATGAGATCAAATAATTAATATTTGATTAAATCAATCAAATATTAATATCTCCCTTAATTCATGTCCGAAAGAGCCCGAACGAATTCCAACCCATCTCTATCAAGACCCTCTATCCATCCCATCAGCCTACGAGGGTCGCATAATAGGCTAATCTTCCACTATGGACATGTCAACTAAAAATGGGACATGACAGTTCCCCTTGGTTTCCATTTTATTTATAAGAGGAGTGACTGATGGAGTTTGTGTTTCTTATGCATTAGTTGATAAGGGAACTTCTTCTTGTCCAATAAGAGATAGTGTGAAGGAATCAACCTGAGGTGAGGACATAATAGGAGAAGGGACATGCTATTATGGTCTTTCCTCCTCTCTATTAGAAAGAGATAAGACTAGTCTTCTCCTCTTATTCTTTCCCATAGCAATTTCACATGGACCTTCATTAACTATGGGCTGACCAACAACACTAGTGCCCTTAACATCTTCTTGAATAGTTTATTGGGGTTGTTCCTCAAGGGATTCCCTCTCATCAGTGCCTTCTTCTTGCTAGAGTGCAATGTTTTCTAGGGCCAAAAATTTATTGCAAGTGAGGTCAGGTTTGACAAAAGCTATTCCTTGTTTAATTATGAGCCATATGAGATAGTGGTGAGATAGGGTTATTTTAGTGCCCATATGATATTATTTTCAAGATATTCCATAATAAATTAAGAACATTAATGACTTTATTGTGTATTAAATGATTTAAAAATTTGAACTAGAGAGTGTAAATGAGGGAATACCTCCCCTCATAATCCATGTATATGATAATATATGTTGTTATCTCTCTCCATTCTATAGTTATATTAAGTCTTTACACACCTCCTTTCTTTAATATCAATCTTTCATTTTCCTAGTAGGACTATTACCTGGCCTCCTAGTCAATGGGTCTATCTTGCAAATTTTTCCTCATGCTTGGTAGCCCTATTGATTGGCTCACCAAGGTCTTAGTAACAAGAAATTTGATTACACATATAGTGTCTTGGTTTACATCAAAATAACCTAAAAATTCCCTAGTAAGAGGCTCTAAAAAAAATTTCAACCACTCAAAATAGGTAGCCTAACCAAATCTATAAAAAGATATCCGATCTGGCTTGGTCTCCCCATAAGTGCCTATGGTCTAAGGATCTCTCCATAGGATTGACCCTCCCATTTTAACTTATCTATTAGTCTCTTAAACCAATAGTTATTTGAAAACTTGTGTGAATAGTTAGGATTTGAGGTATTGCCTTATTTCTACTTCCTTCTTCACATTCCCTTATTTCTTTATTTATTTTTATTTTTACCCCTAAATAACTAGAAAGGTAGTTTTCTACTTAGGCCCTTTTTACAGATCTAGGTAGCTAGAAGGATGTTTTTCTACCCAAAATATGCCAACAATGTCCAAAAATGGGTTTTCGTTATTGGATTTTTTTTGACTCTAACTGTTATTTATATTAGAATGTTATTTAGGGTCCTAGCCAAGTCACCTAGAAATGTGACTTATCAATGACCAGTGGAAGGTCCCATTCATCATGCCAGAGGACGGTAACCTCCTCTCCTTCTTTAACTAAGTGTAGACTAGTGCTCTAATTTTCTACAGGGGTAACCTACCTATCTAAGACATCATTATATCCATCTTGTAATTGCTAGCATATGTGACTGGTAAATTCTTCCTAAGTGAATTTTTGTACAATTTGAGTTTATGGCCATTGGCTAATAGATGGAATATCACTAAATCAATGGCTTGAAGTTGAACTAATCCATTATCAAAAACATGCTCAATCTCAAATGGACCAAGCCATCTAGTCTAGAGTTTACCCTTGTGGTCCTTATATTTGGAGTCAAAAAGAATGGACCAATCTCTAGTATGGAATTTCTTGGTCTTACTATGTTTGTCATGCCATCCAATCCATTTCTATAGTATAGGTTATGTTTTCTATAATTTATATTGTATATATTAAATTAAGGCATTTAATTATAGAAGCCGTTCTTTCTAGGCTATAAATATATTAATCCTAAGTTTTAGTGCTATTTATTGTTAGGTTGTGGAGCTAAAAGCTTCACTGATGCAAATAGAGGAGGAGGTTATAGAAGGGTTGTGGAATGTCACAGATGCCAGCATCGGTCAGGCAAACCAATGGCGATAGGATCAGATAAGAAGGCAACCGACGTCAGTCAGAAGTCGGCTGGCATCGGCACCCTCCAAGTAGACAGGGACTGACGTCGGTCACCTGTGTGGTTTGGCTACAAGTGTTTTACAAGCAGTTAGCTAAGGAACCAAGAGTTTGCATGTTGAGAGCCAATTTTAGACTAAGAGTTGCAGATCTAATTATTGTAATTAGGTGTCTAATTATTGTTTGAATGAGATTTATATAATAGACTCATGGATGTATTATAAGTTGTTCTAGTTTGAGTTGAGCAAAGTTTGCTTCTTCTGTGTGTGAGGTGAGCAAGGGTGTTCCTCCTAGTTCCACAACAGTACCAAGGTGGGTGCTAGATTGGAGAATTAGTAGGCTTCTTCATGTATGTATGATCTTGGTCATTAGGTGAGCATGGCTAGTTTAGGAAATCTACATGGTAAGTAAGATCATTGATCTGCAGGTGTATGTGTGTGCAAGGTCAAGGTTCACAGGTGTGCAGAACCAAATTGATTTGTAGGTGTGCAAGATCAAATAGGATAGTAACACAATAGGGAATAGTATTAGGTAGGATCTACTTGGAGTACAGGTGTGTACTCAGAGCAAAGAGGAAGGCAAGGTAGTTCCTTCTATAATTAAGATTAGATTGGGTTACAGGTTGCAATTTAGGGTAGATCTACTTAAAGTATGTTTGTGTACTTGTGGAGTGTGTGGAGCACTTGTGGTGTGTGTAGAGCACTAGAGAACTGGCAGTAGTGGATACGAGCTGGTTGGAGGTAAACACCAACTCTATGTTTGAGTTGTGTGTTGGGACCTAAGAGAGAGAGCTTTGAGGGAAGATTTATTATTTATGCCCTAGAGGTGTGGGAGCCATAGAGGTGTGTAAGGAAGAAGAACTGTGGTAGCCTTCTTTATTGTATTTCCTTCTGAAAGAGTTTTAATACAAGTTGTGTATTATCTCTCATATTCTGTGTTATTTTTGAATTCTAGTTACTTGTGTATTCTGGTTAATTTTTACATGTTAAGTTGCTTGGTAATCAATTGTGTGCTTCTGTTATTCTCCCAACAAGTGGTATCAGAGCCTGGTTGTAGGTTCTTGAGCTTGATACCAACAAGTGGTATCGGATCCAGACCGTGTAGTGACTGAGGTCAGTCACTGTAATGGATTTTGGGTAGACAACAAGCTGTCAAGGAGTCTCAAATGCCCATATGGAGGACTAAAGTTATAAGTAAGCCTCAAATTCATTGTTCCTCTTCTTTATACTAGTTGCTGACCGTAGAGCAGGAAGGATCTAGGAAATAGTGGGAGCATGGTAGGAATATGATGCAGGACTAAGCAAAGACTTGGTAGGGTTGCCAGTAGGGATGAAAGCATAGAGACGAATGGATTCCTTAGTTGAAGAATAGAGAGAACAAACACATGAGATGGAAGGCCAAGTCATATGGTCTTGAGGAGCTACAGGATAGTGGTACAAGTTTGACAAGTGGAGGATGAAGCATGGCTTCAGTTAATGTCAAGGTAACTACTGTGGTTTGTCTTACCAGGTGGATGATGACTCGTGACATCATTCTATTACTGTATGTGGATGGTATGTTAGCAATCAGGATTGTACATATAGGGTTTTGTTGAGCTAAGGGTAAGATTAGTTCAGTGGCATGTCATGAAGACTTTGGAGCAGTGAAATTCTTTGGCATGGGAGACATGGAGATCATAGGTTGATTTTGTCTCTAGTAGGAGCTGGTGTGAATCAGGTGTTGGTGAGGTTTAGGATGTAAAGCCAGAGCACACTAAGGGCTAGACAGTTCAGTGTCTAAAATCACATGAGGTCTGGTATAGACCTGAGTTTGCCCAAGCAGTGGGTGTTGTCAGAGAGTTAGGAGCCAATTCAGGGAAGTGGGTTCTCAGGTATTTGAGAGGGACCAGCAGTAGGTATACATGCAAGGTCAAGACTTCAATACATGGATTTGTAGGTTCAGATGTGGCAGGGTAGTCAGATGATAGGAGGTGCACCACAGGTTGTGTGGTGGGTGGTCTTCAAGATTCATCTTGAAGAGGGATACAAACTAGGAAATAGATTAGATGGGGTACAGGTATAGGTATAGTGTAGTTATTTATCTCCAAGTGGGAGATTTTTAGGTTGTGGAGCTAAAAGCTTCACTGATGCAAATAGAGGAAGAGGTTGCAGAAGGGCTGTAGAGTGTCATAGATGCTGGCATCGGTCAGGCCAACCGACATCGATAGGATCAGACAAGAAGGCAATCGATGTCAGTCAGTGTCAGCACCCTCCAAGCAGATAGGGACTATGTTGGTCACTTGTGTTGTTTGGCTACGAGTGTTTTATAGGTAGTTAGCTAACGAATCAAGAGTTTGCATGTTGAGAGCCAATTTTAGACTAAGAGCTGCAGATCTAATTATTGTAATTAGGTGTCTAATTATTGTTTGGATGAGATCTATATAATAGACTCATGGATTGTATTGTAAGTTGTTCTAGTTTGAGTTGAGCAAAGTTTGCTTCTTCTGTGTGTGAGGTGAGCAAGGGTGTTCCTCCTAGTTCCATAGTAGTACCAAGGTGGGTGCTGGATTGGAGAATCAACAGGGTTCTTCATGTATGTATGATCTTGGTCATCAGGTGAGCATGACTAGTTTAGGAGATCTACATGGTAAGTAAGATCATTGATCTATAGGTGTATGTGTGTGCAAGGTCAAGGTTCACAGGTGTGTAGAACTAGATTGATTTGCAAGTGTGCAATATCAGATAGGACAGCAACACAATAGGAAGCAGTATCAGGTAGGATCTACTTGGAGTACAGGTGTGTACTCAGAGAAAAGAGGAAGGCAAGGTAGTTCCTTCCATAAGTAAGATCAGATTGGGTTGCAAGTTGTTGCAGTTCAGGGGAGATCTACTTTAAGTACATTTGTGTACTTGTGGAGTGCGTGGAACACTTGTGGTGTGCATGGAGCACTTGAGAACTGGGAGTAGTGGATACTGGCTGGTTGGAGGTGAACACCAACTCTGTGTTTGAGTTGTGTGTTGGGACCTAAGAGAGAGAGCTTTGAGGGAAGATTTACTGTTTATGCCCTAGAGGTGTGGGAGCCCTAGAGGTGTGTAAGGAAGAAGAACTGTGGCAGCCTTCTTTATTGTATTTCCTTCTGAAAGAGTTTTAATACAAGTTCTATATTGTCTCTCATATTCTGTGTTATTTCTGAATTCTAGTTACTTGTGTATTCTGGTTAATTTTTGCATTTTAAGCTGCTTGGTAATCAATTGTGTGCTTCTATTATTCTCCCAACATTTATAAGGTCTTGTGTTCAAATTCAATGGATAAGACATGTTTATTTCCATAGACCAACTCATATGGAGTGAAGCCTGAAGTGGTCTTCCATGTGATTCTTTAAGTACACATAGCTTTAAGAAGCCTAGCCTCCTAATCCTTATGAGATAAACTAATAGTCTTTGTCAAAATATTTTCTAACTCCCTATTGGTCACTTCTACCTATCCATTAGATTGTAGATGATATGGAATTGATTTCATATTCTTAATATCATATTGTTAGACTAAGGTAGTAATTAAATAAGCAATAAATTTGGGTCTTTGATCAATGACTATTTCATGTGGTATACCATATCAAGTAAATATTTATTTATAGAGGAAAGTTGCCACCTTCTCATCCTTAGCATGTGTAAGAGCCTTAACTTCCACCCATTTAGTGAAATAGTTAGTACAAACAAGGATGTACTATTTTTTATTGGATTTTGGATCAAAACTTTTGACAAAGTCTATGCCCTACTTTTTAAATGGTTTAAGCACCATCTAAGGCTATAAAGGCATTTCATCTGAATGTGTGGATCTTCCCATACACTAACATTTATCATAATGTGAAGTATATCTTATCAAATTTATGTGGAGTGAGGACCAATAGTATCTTATATTCAAAATTTTGACTAATGTATGATTGGTTGCAAAGTGTCCTCCATAAGGTTCATCATGGCAAGCTTTGAGAATATTGATAACTTTATCTTCTCTAAGACATCTTCTGAAGATAGAGTTAGGGCTAGTATATAAAAGGAATCCAAACATGGCACTTTTTTGAATCAATGCTCTCCTTTTTTTGGAGAGGAAGTTATATGCAAGTAACCCTATAGATAATTTTAGTTTCTTAAATGCTTTGGTGGTAACATCATTCCAATGGATGGCATCCTTCTTTAGCAATGCAGTGAGTGGAGCTATTATGCTACCATAACTTTTCAAAAATATTTGGTAATAACCTGTTAGTCCAAGGAACCCTCATAGGTTTTTGAGAGTTTTTGGCATGGGCCATTTCATAATATCTTTGATCTTCTAGGGATTAGCTTTTAAACCTTTATGGGAAACAATCTGACCTAGGTACTCTACCTCCTATACTATAAAGGCACATTTGGATGGCTTCACATAAAGATGATGCTTCTCCAGAATTATCAACACCTATTTCACATGTTGCAGATGTGCTTCCCATGTTTGACTATTAATCACTATGTCATCAAAGAAAACTAGCAAAAACTTCTTTAAAAAGGCCTAAAAATAGTGTTCATCAAGCTCTAAAAAGTAAATGGTGCATTTTTAAGACCAAATGGCATTACCAAAAACTCATAATGGCCCTCATGTGTTCTAAAAGTAGTTTTATGATCTTCATCCTTGATTCTAATTTGATGGTGCCCTGAGTGAAGATCTAATTTTGTGAAATAATTAGCACTATGCAATTCATCAACTAAATCATCAATTATTAGAATACGAAACTTATATTTGATGGTGTACTTGTTGAGTTCCCTATAAACTGGGCATATCCTCCATGTGTCATCCTTCTTCTGCACCATGACCACTAGTGATGAATATGCACTTTGGTTGTGCTTGATGATCCCTACCTATAACATCTCATGGACCATCTTTTCAATTTCACTCTTCTATGCATATGGATATCTATATGGTTTGATGTTTGGTGGTTGACTCCCTGGAATTAGTTAAATGGCATGATCATGTTATCTTTGTGGTGGTAGTCCTTTTGGCATGGCCCCAAAAATAGATGGGTGGTCATCAAGAATCATCTATAGATCAGGATGTGTAGATGCCTATGTGGGTTGAACTTATATGAAAAATAATCATGTAATAATTCCCTCTACCCCCTTTTTTATCATGTTGGTCATCTGATGTGAACTAATCAATTATGGAGATTTTTCTTGTAATCCATGTAGTTCAATTTTCCTACCTTTAGAATGAAAGCACATGAATAGTTCCTAGAAGTTCATCTCAATGGTACCCAAGGTTGTGAGCCATTGGACTCCCCAAATAATGTCTATGCTACCCATGGGAATAACAAACATAAGAGAATCAAGATTTTACTCAACTAGGAAAGATTAATACTATGGCATTTTATTAAATAATTAATTATGCCACCATTTCCAATCATGCCCTAAAATTATGGTGTTGGGTAGATGAAATAGTTCAATCAAGTGGCTAACTTATGGTTGATGAAGTTATGAATGATCCCTAAATCAATCAACACTATCACCTTTTATTTCTTGAGAAAACCCACCACTTTAAGTGTTTATGGAGTGATAATACCTACAAGTGCATGATAAGAGATTGTAGGTTGGGAATCTTTAGATACCTCATCTATCTCTTCCTCATCATCATTGGAGGAATCATCTTCTTCTTCATATTCATTGGATCCCTCAATTTATAATAACTTCTTCTCAACACATCTATGTCCTTTGCTCCACTTTCTATCCCAATCGAAACAAAATCCTTTTACAGACTTCTCTTCAATTTGTTGAGGGGTCAATATGGTCAGTGGACAAAATGTTAGTGTCTATATGCTATGCTCTTTGAAGTGAGTGAATGTTTACTTATTTTTGGCTATAAATTTTTCCTTAGCTCTACGTGCCATGATAATATAATCAAAATTCTTAAGTGGATTAAACATGTGTACCTCATGTTGAATGTGGTCCTTGAGTCCACACAAAACTAGGTCATTCAAGTTATCCTAAGAAACTATCTCCACACGTAAGGATAAGTTATAAAAATGATGAATATAATCCTTGATGAAGCTATTATATTGCAATTTTTCTAGTTGGCTGAAATAATTCTCTGTCACACTATTGTCATAGTGTAATTGTAGCTCCTCTATAAAAATTGACTAGGTGACACTATGAGTCATCTTTTTCTTTTGAGCACACAACCATTGATACCAAATGAATTGATCAAGTTCAAGATACAAGGACGCCATGGAAACCTTCTGTATACTTGGGATCTAATGTAGATTTAAAAAAAATCTCCATTTGGTCGATCTAATTGAGTGGATATTTTCTATTAAATTTTCACATATCCACCTTTGGTAACAAGTTCCTTTGTGGCAATGTACTTGGATTTAAAGTAGATTGGTTGGGAGAACCACCATAGTGGGGTTGTGAAATAGTGATAGCTAGATGATTTAACTGATTATTTTTCAAATTCATCATGATATCTACCAAACTATCTTGTATGGATTTTATATTAGATTGTATACATTGCACCTCATTTTGAATGCCTTGCACACTATAGTCAAGCTAACTCACTTTGTGATCTATGCTAGAGAACCTTGGTACAAAAGATCTAGTACATCTCCCTCCTAAATCCATCTCTTCCTTGTTAAGATTTTTACCTCAAGTTTCAACACCCTTTCTTTGGCGTTGAGTTTGTGGACCTGCCATAAAAGGGCTTTACGATGTTGACCCTAACTGATGCTTTTGACCTAGCTTTGACCAATCAATTTTGGACTTATTTTGGAATCAAATCAAAACATAAAAATAACATAACCTATCCAAAAGTTATTAATATTTATAAAAATGTAAATAACTCAAAAAAATTCTTTGAATTGCACACTAAAGAGCAATTTTATGAAAAACCCTAAAATGGTGATAACTTTTATAAAACAGATCCAAATGATCTAAAATTTTAATGGAAGATTAATTTAATTATTTATAACCTCTAGTAAAAAAATTAAAGATAAATTAGCAACATTTTATACATACATATATATATATATATCCAAATTTAAAAAAATAGGGTTTCACCCACAAGATTGCCCAAATTACAGCTCTAATACCACTTGTAATGAAATTAATTCAAAAATAAAGTAGAATAGTAGAAATAAATACAAATATGACTGAAATATATTAGAATATATGACAATATACAAGCCACTTCTAGGGGGTAACCTCCACAAGATTCAATAAGAATAGAATTCACAATATGATAATAGACAAGCCACTTCGAGGGGGAAACCTCCACAAGCTTCAATAAGAGTAGAATTCAAAATATGATGATAAAAAATTATCCACTACCTCCTATATATAGTCTATCGAGGCCATGGTTACTCCATAGGCTAGCTTACTAACTAAATAAATGCATAGAGAAATGTGATATAGCATCAAAGAGGGATAAGTAAGCCACCAGTCAGCTATTCCTATCCTAATACATGAAATAGGTTAGGGGCATAGTAGATGAAGATTAATGATGCAAAAAAATTATATGGGTATGTGTACCAAGGAATAAAGGACTAGGGATTACCAATGACTTCATTGTGAAGGAACCAAATGTTTAGTTGCCTGAGTGTTCATTGGAGGAAATGCAAATATAATTTGAGAACATGTCTCAAAACATCTTCCATTCCTTATGAAGGACAATATGATGGGTAAGAACAATGTGTTAGTGGATAATATGGATAATCATGAAGTGGATAGTTGATATGGACATGGTTGATGAGTGATAGATGAAATGGATGGATTGCATCCCTACGGGTTTGAGGTATAATGCAAATAATAGATTATTTTACCATGACATAAAGAATTAGATTTCATCATGGTACTTATCCAAGGCACCATAATAATTTTTTTCACCAATAGATAAATGATTTTTTATTTTTTATTTTTTTGACTTATTGGCCTTTTGGAATAGCATCTTGAGTTATTGAATATGGGGACAAGATGTAGGAATGCAAGCATTGTGGATGTATCTATCCAACACCTATTTTGTAGATACATGAGGTTATGATCATGCTACTAAATTTATTAGGGCCCATGTGACATTAGTTGATGCTTGATGGAGACCCCTCTTGATATATAGACTAGGTGTCTTCATTTCCCTTAGGAGAGATAATGCTACTTAGGGAAGTGATGTGAGGTATGGATTTAATTAGAGCTTGATTTTAATGGATGATTAGATTAGGATAAAATCATATGATGGATGATGGAGGATTAAGATTAAAATAAATGATAGGATCATGATAAGATGGGGTGATGGGTGATGGAAGATTAGGACTAGCATCATATACATCATTAGATATGTGGGACATGCTACATTTGATTGGTGCCAATTGACATAGGACTATTGGAGATCCATGACACTTTGACTTTGTGATTCATCTTTGATTTTAACACTTGATACATGATCAGCCATGTTTTTATATTATTTGGATTTTTACTTCCCCCTAGTGCTTGATTTTGAGCTTCATTAGGGGAGATTGATTTTTGACTTGATAAACAATGATTATTTTGACCTTGATATGTCCTTACTACTAAATTTTGGGCTTCACTAGGGGAAGAAATTTTTGGATTAAGATTATTATTATTATTATTATTATTATTATTATTATTATTATTATTATTATTATTATTATTTGATTGATGAGATCAAAGATGATGCAATTATTATGCTTGACTTTTAGAATATGGTTTTAGACTTTTTTATTTGTAGCACACATTATATTTCTCAAATAAGGGTCCAATGGTGTATGTTCCTATTCATCCTTATGGAAGGAGGTGATTAAATGATCATTGATGGGAATAAATGGATCTATGATGGAGTAAGGTAGTGGAGATGGTATGATTAGGTAAATGAGTCATGATGGGGTAGCATAATCTTCATAAAGGTTCTTAAGAGACCTAGCTTTGACATCACTCCTCAAGATTATCAAAAAGATCACTACAATGAGCTAGGAGATGTGCATCCAAAGTATGAGTAAATTCACTTTGAAAATATTCAATAGATAGATCTTGTAAGAACTCATTTATGACTTCATCATTCTGATTGGGATTCAAAGATATACCTAGTGATGGATTAGAGGTATCTAGATTAGAAGTATCCTAAAAAAGATATTCATTATCAATATTTATTGAAAAATTGATGAGGAATCATTTTTATAAGAAAGAATATGATTTAGATACAAGTTTTGAACATGATCCTAATGAAGATAAGACTTTTGATGCTGAATTTGATCTAGAATATAATGTAATACTACTAGTAGAATATTTATTGTCAATAATTGACCTCTCAATAAGGGTTATTTGATGTGATGGTGGAGAGGGGGATGATGGGTGGATGATAGGCCCATATAAATAGGTACACTATATGGGAGGACTAGGCTTATGGGGAAGAGACTCATCTTGAATGAAGGATTTGTACAAGATGGGGGGATCATGGATGAGGGGTGTGGTGTCTTGACCTTATCTTATAAGGGTAAGGGCTTGAGCAAGAATGGAATCTTGACATTCTTCTTCTTGTGCGCCTAAGGATGGAAACTCATATATTTCATCCTTGATTACTATATCACCATAGTTGATGAGGTCTTGGATAAAGTCTTGGAAAGGATGAAAATGATTAATGGTATGCCCCCAATTTTGGTGATATGCATAATATTTATTAGCTTTATACCAAAAGGGCTTAGGCTTAGTGGGATCAAGATGTTGGATAGGTGGATAGACCATCATGTTAGCAATAATGAGTTGTTTTAAAAGGGATTCTAAGTACATAAGAAGAGGGGTATATGAATCCATTTCATTATGTGACTCAGATGTGGAAGCATTCGGTTTTATATCAAATGATTGTTGACATGATTAGGTGGATGGATTGGTAGTATTCGAGGTGGCTAAGATTGGACTCCCTTTATTAGTATAGGAATGGGTAGTCAATGTTTTATGACTAGCGTATAGAGGATTTGTATGGGACTCACATAAATGGGATTAGATAGGAGGTGTAATTAGTTGGAAGGGATCAAAACCTTTAAGGAGTGGAACACCCATCATAATAAGCCACAAAAATATCTCATCCTTGTTAGTAGTTATGTATTGGTCTATAAAAGTGGGGTCTAGCTCCAAGGTGATGATTGATAAAAGAGGGATAATTATGGAGGTAGACTAAGGATTAGGAATAGTTTTTTGAATAAGATAGGTCTAAATGGTCGGATCTAGTATGGTATATGAGGATGGGGATGAAATAGACTAATAGATAAAAGACTATGATATGATTTTGTATCTAATAGTGTAATAAATGCTAACATCTTATCATTAATGCCTATTTATCAAACTAGCAAAAAGGATTGGGGATTTGATGGGTGCCTAGATTCAAAACTAATAAGAGGATAATATGATGTGTGTTAGTTATGAATAGGCAAGGATGATAGAGAATAGATTGATTATGGGTTTGCTAGATTGAAATTTGACAAATTGATAAGATGCCAATAGGATATTGACTAAGGTATGACACCTGATCAAATGATGAATGATAATGGATTAGGATGATGTGGATGATAGGACTAACTCAAGACCTTAGACTAATTTTATCAATATGTGATATAACTATATGATGAAGATGATTGGGGTGATGGGATAAGGATAAGTATTATTATAGATGTTGATAAAATGATAATGGATGAGATGGGGATGGTTTTAACATACATGTGATACCAAAATCCAACTATGATAAGATAAGGTGTGGTTTTATTGGATAGATCATGAGGTGAATAGGCTAAGGCAAGGTCAAGATAAAAAGTTTGATTAGGATAAGATATGGGCTTATGATGTGTGAGGGGGTATGACTAATTATGAGTGAGATGAGGTGTGACTATAAATATTATGTAGATGGTGTAGATGATGAAAAATAATATGAGAGATGTAAAAAGGATGTATACAAGGAAAATTATGTATAAAAATATAAAATAAGGATATACAAGATGAGGATTAAGATATGAAAGTGATGGAGTGATGATCAATGGTGGATATGACTAGACTAAGATGAGATGAAGATAAGGTGGTGATAAGACAGATATATGCAAAGGTAATAATGAAATAGGATAAGATGATGGGGTATGATCAATGATGAGTT
The DNA here is from genome assembly GCA_037957365.1 of Torreya grandis. Lineage (NCBI taxonomy): Eukaryota > Viridiplantae > Streptophyta > Pinopsida > Cupressales > Taxaceae > Torreya > Torreya grandis. The sequence goes on along the minus strand of JARHVA010003697.1, from coordinate 1,692,452 downwards.
CAGATAAGATGCAGATGACTAAATTAGGATGGGATAAAGACAAAATGGATATACTATGTTGATATGTACAATAGGATGATGATGATGATGATGATGATGAGTGGAAATGTTTTAACTAAGAGGGAGTTAAGACAAGATGGTAGTTATGATAGGACAATAAAAATGGTGTAATGGGATGATGACAAGGAAGTAAAAGATAAAAGGATATACAAGAAGTTAAAGATGTACAAGACAAGACAAGGATATACAAAATGATGTGTAAGACATAGATAGGTGTATAGGTTTTGGGTATAAGTTTTACTCAGTGCACAAACAATATGGGTTTAACACAACACATACCCAAGAAAACAAACCACACTAACTATTATTAGTAAACTCAAGGGTGTGTAACCTAATGCTCATACCATCTAATGAATTCATGGGTGAGGTTATAGGTTAGTGACCCATTATGGTATCAACCAAACCATCTCAACCTTGCTTCAACGTGATGGCTACTTTGAAATCTAATACTAACTCCTATAGTGATGCACCTATTATGATTGAAGGATCTTATGCTAGGTTTACATAAGGCTATCTAGGTATGTCCCTTATGTACATGAAGGTATGATGGGGCCCAAGTCCATGTAGGATGTTGTCTAACCACTTTATATCTTTAAACTTAAATACCGCTCACTCCATAGAACCCTGTATGAGGAATTCTACTTTATCACCTATTGATATCACTCTTAATTTTTACAATCCATTGAAACACAGAGTTTGGACTAGTGTATGGTAGTGAAATCCATGGTCACTAGCCATTTAGGAAAAAAAGAGAGTGAAGTTTATAGGTGGTTTTTTATCCTCTAGGAATCATTTCAAGGATGCAAGGAGGACAAAATACACCAAATGTAACTCTTAGAGATAATAAAAAATCCAAAATATTAATTAACTGATTAAGTGTGATATATCCACAAGATGAAAGATAATAATATACAATATAAGGAGATGTATACAAAATGATATATACAAGACAAGGTGATTAAAATTATTCAAAATGATTTTCAAAGTACCATAAGGAGTATTTGACAGGCAACCTATAAGTACATGATTAGTATATTTCAAGTGGAACTCAAAAGGAGGTAACCTATAAGATAAGGATTAGTATTTTTAATTGATTATCTTGAGGGGAAAAATACAAGACAAATGATGTTAGACCAAAATATTCCCTACAAGATATGATATTAGACAAATAAAAATAGCTTATGGGTTCATCCCTGTAAGAAAGAAGATGTTAGTCTAATATGCCTTAATAAAAACACCCTAAACAATCATGATTTGGCTCTATAATTCCTAATCATGATACAAGGGTATAGGGGTAGTAGCCCCTAATTGGGTGAAGTGGTAACACCCCTTATGGGGACATGGGTTAGAGCCCCTTATGGGGTTTGGAGATAACACCCTAGGAACTTCCCTATTATGATATAGGGTGGGGTTAAGAGGTAGATCCCCTACTAATAAAGGTAATTTGGGCCTTCTAAGAGGATTAGAATGACTAAAAATTCATGAAAAATGACTCAAAAATTACTCTTAGAAAGGACAAAAATTCAATGCAAAATCGCACCTACATAGTACAAAATCATAACTAGAGAGTGCAAAATCATAACTAAGGGGTCAAAATCATAGATTATGAGTTGAAATTTTTCAATGGTTAACTAATCATGATGGTTATCCTATAAAACTATGAAAGTTAGGCAAAAACATTATTATATACAATAAAATTGGTATTTGGCTATAAATCAAGAGTTAAGGTTTTGTGGTAAATTAGAAAACCTCTAGATTTTGATTATGGACTAGACAAAGATAATTACATAGGTCTTGACAAGTTATTTAGAAAACAAAAAATGTTTACTTACAGATTAATATGATAGATTATAAACTAATTTAGGATATATTAAAATTTTACAAGTGGTTAAATGCACTATCAAAAAGGATAAATATCATGACTAATTTGATTAATAATAGTTGTTTTTGGTTAGATATTTATCCTATGATTACTTTATAGCCTAAATATATTAGACAACAAAAAAAATTAAAGTCAAAATGCCCAGATTGCAAAATCACTATTAAATATATGATACCATGACTTTACAAGACAAGATCCCAACTTTAATGATTTTGTGACTTGAATTTTTGTTGAGGATGGAAAAAGGATAAAGGTTTATGTTGCTATTTACCTGTAGATGATTCTCCTAACTTATCTCTCCCCTAATTCAATAGATCACCTAGATATACCAAAAATCATATTACAAGTTAGTAGTAAATATGATTTTAGATCACAAAAAAACCCTAAGATAAAAACTAAAGACAATGGGTGTTATATGTCAATCTAGATCATAGTGGATCCCCTACAAGACATAAAATTGTCAAGATAATCCTATGTATCAAAATAAAATAGAGGATTATCAGTGAATTTATCCAAAACTAAACTATAATAGCTAGTATTGACAAAAAAATTATTCTTAGGGAAAAGTAATGACTTTAAAATTCATGGTTTGTCTAAAGACTAAAACTTATAAAACCCAAAAACTATTAGTGGTTAGACAAAATCGCTACTATGTATGCAAAAGCACAATTCTCTATGCAAAGTCATAATTCATGAGCTATGTTACTATCAAAAGTCTAAAAAATTACATGGTTAAATTAATGTTTAGTGGTTGAATTAGATTATTAAGATAACATAATCACTCCTAGGGACAAGATCGTGACTTCATAATATAAAGTCACAAATACTAGTGCAATTCTGCATACTGTACTTATGCATGCCAAACTTCAAAAATCTAGGATTTTCTTGTTCCTATTGACCCTATAGGCTTAAAAAACACTTCAAATAAACTTAATGATTAAATTGGGATTAATGTACCACCATAGTCACCAAAATATAGATGATTTTTGAGCCCTATGGATTAAATCATTAAATTTAACCAACCCAAATAACCAACTACCTAGTTAAAGTGATAGATCCATTAAAAGCAAAATTCAAATGGATGAACATAATTCAAAACCAAATATATTTACTTAAAGCTAAATATTAGAAAACATGATCAAATGAAATGCAAAATAAAAAGATATTAATATTGGATTGGTATACCTTGACTCAGGTTTATGACATTATGATGGCATGATAAGGATGTTTGATGCTTGAGACTAAAGTATTATATTGACATGGATTTGTTATGGAATTTGGATATGGTTTCCATGGAGGAAGAGAATGGTTTAAATAAAAATAGGAGGGAAATATATATGATGGATATTTAAATTTGGATGGAGAAGATTAAGGGTTAAGGTTTATCCAATGAATTTTAAATTTCTTGGAAGCCTCTAGATTTATAGGCTTCTAGAGAGGAAGAGTTAGAATAGAGAGGCTTTTAAAATCATATAATTATAGAATCCTATTAGGGATTAATTAGGATTATGGATTTATTAAATAAGGATTAGGTCGTTGATTAAGGACTAGGGGTGTAGGAGAGCCTAGGAGTAGGCTAGTGTAGTTGGGTAGGTGGGTCATGGGAATTTAAAATTTCCCAATAATAAGAAAATAAGATTAAGATGGGATAATAAGGATCTAGGATAAATTAATGATGATTTAGGATATAATAATGTTATTATATGATTGATAATGAAGGGTAAATTAAATAAATGACTAAGAAGGGGATAAATTCGTGGGATAAATTCGAATAAACTAGATAAGAAGAATTAGTGTCAACTAATAGTGATATTAGTGATGATAATATAGGCAAGTGAATTTAGATGCATACATAAGTAACTTGTATAAATTTTTAGATAGATATCATATAGAAAGTATGAAAACAAGGGAAGGATTAGGTAAAATATTTCTTAAGTAATTGTGTAATGTTGGGCTCTTTGAAAACATGGTCTTAATTGGTTTAAAGGTGATAGGTACTTAGACCAAGAATATATTTGAATAAATGTGGACCCAACCATTTTTGGGTATATTTAATTATTTATCATTATTTTAATATACTTTAAGGACAATATCACCAACATTAAATGTGCAAACTTTAACATGTTTTTTATGTTATTTGGTAATACAGGCCTTGTATTGGCAATTGTGTTATAAATTAGATAATGATGTTCGTCAATGAGATAAAGGGCATGAAGGTGATATTCATGTAATTATTCATAAGTTATGATATCATGAATAGATATATTGAGAGAGGGAATCTCAAATTCTAATAAGAAGACTGACTCATAACCATAGACTAGATAAAATGGCATTACCCTAGTGGCAGTATGTATGTTAGTTTGATAGGCCCAAAAATCAGGATAGAAGTGAAGGTGACAATCCATGTAAATTTCATGAAATATATTTTTTAGAATTTTATTTAAAATTTTATTGGTTAACTTAGTTTTTCCATTACATTATGGATGATAGGGTATCAAAAATTTGTGATTGATCTTAAATTTAGCACAAAACTGTTTGACATATTTATTTTTGAAATTACCACCTTTATTTGAAATGATAGTGTGGGGAACACCAAAGAATCAAATGATTTGATTAATAATAAATTTGGAGATGGTATTATAGGTTGAATTAACAAGGGGAAAGAATTTAACCCATTTGGTGAAATATTTGGTAGATATGAGGATAAATACATGCCCATCTTGAGATTGAGGTAATTTACCAATGAGATCTAATCCCCACATGGAGAATGTCTAAGGAGATTTGACAGTTTGAATTTTAGCTAAAGGTGAATGAATTAAATCAACACAAAAAATTTAAGGAGTACACTCTTTATCAATTCAATAGAATCTTTTTCAAAAGTGGGCCAACAGTATCCTATACATAGGCATTTATGGGTTATAACGTGTTCACTACAATGGCCAACACAAATTCCCCCATATGCTTGTTCAAGAAGAGGAGAGATTTCATCTCGCATAACACATTATATCAAGGTAACTTTGGCATTATGATAATAAATGATATTATACTATAGTACATCTTTAAAATATTTTTTATGAATGTGAGTCTTTTCACAGGAGTCTAGGTTTGGAGGATAAGTTTGACGTTCTATAAATTGATTGATGTCTTTATATCATGAGCTTTGTCAAATGGTGACAACCTCAATGTGGTAGATAATAAAATTAGGTAGCAAAATATAATATGGAGATTATATTATTTGTATAATAAAAGTGGGATAAAAAAAAACATGGTGCAGATGAAAAAGAGATGCTGAAGAAGTAAGGGAATCAACAATGATATTTTGATCTTGAGGGATAGGCTCGATGGTGAAAGAAATGAAGTATATAGAGAGAATAGTTGTAATTTGATGATAAAAACTAAGATTCTCAATTTTTCATTGGTAATAACCATTATCTTGGTATCAAATGAGTTGAGAATTAGCTAAAGCATGCATGTTTTGGATATCAAAGTAAAGAGTAGTTGTAGGCACTAGAAATCTGCACACTATGAATCCATGTGTCAGAATACCCCTTGAACCTTTTAGTACCAACCTAACCCTCTAACCCATAATTAATGTTACCCATAATCAATTTGGATAAAATGACTTAACCTAACCTTTTACCCATTTTTACCCTTTACCCTCGACCATCGATGGTGAGGTTGACTACCAATGGTCACTATCACCATCAATAGTTAGGGTCCACCTCTTTAACCAAAAGCATGAAAACTAACCACTTTGATTTTCAAAATATAAATTATCTAAATCCTATTGTGAACCATTGAATGGATTATTTATAGTTAGATATCCTAGTTGAACCTTCACTCCTACCTCTTTCTTATGCCTATAAGAAGAGAGGAGCCTGAAGGTAAAAATCCATCTTCAATTGTTATCAATATATTTACACATCCAAGATTTTCTTTCTTATAGGTGAATCTCCATCAATAATACAACAATCCATATATCATATCAAATAATCAATTTACCACTACATCTCTATGAAGTCTTTAGGTACCATTATTTTTCTAGAATCAAGCTAGATTCCATTAATAGGTCAACTAGCTCAAATATCTACCCAATCGACTTCTTGTAAGATGAGTACTTATTTCTCAATATTCATTTAATTTATTTTAATTTTGAAATCAATCCAAAACTTACCCACCTTTTGGAATCCATATTTTGGATCTCATCAATCAACCCTTTTATTAACGTATATCTAAACATAGTAATCATTGATAGTTGAATCAACTATTGATAGTCTATCTAATTACTGATGGTCACCTTAACCACTGATGGACACCTTAACCACTAACAGTTAGCCCAACTACTAATGGTCACTCTGGTAGTGAAAAACTAGCAAGCTAATTTCACCTATCTACCTCCAAACAAAACTAATTATTTGTGTTCTTACCTATTTATAGACCACTTTCTAATTTTTTGAAGCATACCCTAACTCCCTAACACTAACATTAATTAGTTTATCACTAATTTAATCATTTATAGTCCATTTTTTAAGCAAACATTTCTTTATTTAATTTCATTACTGTTGACTTATTGAAGCAAGTAACTCCTTTTCTATTTTATAAACTTGATTGTTTAAAACATGTGTATTGACAATCCCTAAGGAAGCTCTTACTTTCAAGATCTAACTATTGCTAGGCAATCCACTCAACTATTGGTCTAACAAACAAGTTTGCTTTAGTGGTTTCTTACCTATAGGTCATCCTCCCAAGCCAAAGAGGAGCTCTTCACAATTTTATAATTTCAATGTACACAAAATCAAATAGGTTTTTCACCCATACCTATACTTAGTTTCTTCTTTTCCATTTTTCCAATACTAATAAAATTTTTACTGAAACATTATAGCATGCCTGCTAGGACCCTTATGTATTTACTTGGGTTCTTGTTTTCTTGTATTCTCTCTCTATTATAAGCTCATTAACTAAATCAAAATATTCTTTTAGGATTAAGATTAAATGCATACATCAACTACTTAAATTCTATTCCACATAGCTTAGCTTAAAAATAAAGTATTCTATTGTAGCATCACTCTTTGTTTTAGACACTCAACCAAACCAATTTCACCAATTAAAAATCAAACAAACTTGAGACAAGGCATAACTAGGATTTCATCACCTAGAAATAACCTTACCCTTTCTTGGTGATCTTACTTGGAGGTCATTACCAAGGGGAGGACCAACTAAGCTCTCTAGATGAGTATAATCTCTAGATATCAATATATATTAGCTAAGCACCCAATACCTTTATCTCTATGGTGTGTGAAATGAGGGGTTAGTCCCTAATACCAGTCCACATATTTATTTGAATACAGATTGTTTTTTAGCACATAATCACAACCTAAAACCATCCTTAGACTTCCTTTTTAGTACCCACTATACAAACTAATCTCAATCACACATTTTCTTAAGGCATAAGACAAAAGTGAGATTAATTAAAACTCTACAATTTAACATATATTTTAGAGTGTTATTTTATTTCTTTGATCATTTTATTATCTTCTCTTTGATTGAGTAGTGAGGTTCTTTATACTATTTATCTCCCCTTTGTCATATGGTTCTCACTCACCATCAACAAAGAAACCTTGCAGAGCAAAATCCATCACCAAGGAAACCTCCCTTTTCTACCTCTTCATCCATGGACTACATTTTCAAACTACCAAAATCTTCTCACCCCTCAATAAGTACTACCTTCCCTCAGGAGGTTCCTCAAGGAGATGCAAATTTTTCTAGTTTCCTAAATATCAATCTCATGGTCTTTCAACATTACCTTACAACTACAACTTACCCTATCTCAACTTCAGATTCATTCATAGATCCACCTTATGGCATGCCTTTCCACCCTATGGGGATTAACTCTATCACCATGATTATAACTCAACCATTAACTACCCAAACATACTCATCAACCAATAACCCCTTTGAGACTACCATAGAGAACCAACCAACCCAGACTACTACTACCCTTATACCTTCTACTCTTAATAACTAATCTTCCACTATAGGAGTGCATACCTCTATCACCACCAACCTTATTTTAGCTACCTCCAGCCCATTAACCACTACTCTACTCAGAGCCTTGTGGTGTCTATACCCTCTACCTTTCCACTGATTAGCATGAAGGTCACCACCCTTCCATTAGTCACTAACCCAACTACCACTTCTATCCAACAAGCACCTCTTGGACCAGTCTTTGGCTACATCCTTAACCTACAAGGTCATTTACCCACTATCAAACCACATACATCTACCTACTCTTATCTATATTCCACCCAACCAATGGCATCCACTTACTAATATGTGGAAACCTCCCAACCTTCTACTCATAATCATTATGCTTCCCAACCATCTTAATAGTATGCATCTTATAACCCTTCAGGTGCACAAACCCAAGCCAATCTAATGAAAATGCTTACGAATAAGATGACCACTTAGAGTAATCTATTTTGGGTGTCACAATATATTATTATATGAGAAAATTTATAATGATCCCATCCATCCATCTGTATCTATGAGCCATATCTTCCCCAATGGGAACTTCCCAAGTTCTCTAAATTTCAAAGTATGGAGGACACCCAATAACATCTTAGGGCATTTAGGCATGTTTTCTATCTCATCACCTATGATGATTCCATTCTTTTATACACCTTCCCCATGTCCCTAGATGGTCTAACATTAGATTTGTATAGTGCCATACCTAAGCACTCCTTTTTTCTTTCACCTAATTATCTCAAACCTTCTCAGACCAATTCTCAATCAATATCTCCAAGAAAGTTTATATCACTGACCTCTACTCTATGTGGTAGTTTGAGGATGAATACATTGTTAATTTTTTAGTTTGTTAGAGGAGCTTGATTAACTAGTTTTTCTTTTCCTTACCTCAACCTAAATTCATCAATCTCTTTTCTCAAGCATGTGCCAATCATATCCCCTCTACATTGCATTTTGAAAGCTTCTAAACCTTTGATGAAGCTTTTGCCATGGCATGTAATTTAGAGAATCAATCCATTTATGAGGGTAAGATAAATATCAAAAATAAGAACTCAACCTATAAAAAAATGAGACATCTTCCTCTAAGTGAAACAACCATATTAATACCAACACTAGGAGTAAGGGAACCACAAATTAAATTGTCATTAAATCTTCTCCCCCACCTTCCATCAACGAATCTAATACATCTAGTTCCTTAAAGAAAAAATTGAGGAATCAAAATTGTAATAACCAAAATCAATTCACTCTAGTTAGAGAATCCTATACATCCATCTTAGAAAAGTTATTGAAATTCAACATCATTCAAATTCCTCCTATCAAGCCTCCCTAGTAATTTGACTCTTCTCATCTTGTACCTGGTTGGTATAATGAGAATGATCTATGTGCCTTTCACCAAGTTATAGGACATGAAGTTAGTAGGTGAAATACCTTAAATATCCTTGTTTAATCCCTTATTAACAAGGGAGAACTTATATTAGACAACCCCAATAAACCATGAAACCAAGCCCTTGATATATTTAGGCAACCCTTCCTAAATGAAGATCCTACTAATAATGAGAGAAACAACATCGAGTGTTCTCATAATACCCATACAATTAGCATGGTCCTGATGTGCTCATTACCAAACCACCTCATACCCAATCTTCTAATTCTCTATCATCTATTGAGATAGTGGATCTACCTCCTCTTCCTTCAAACACTCAAACTAAGGAAATATCATATTCTCTCCCTCCACTTATTGAGGTAGTGGATCCACTAGCTTCCCTTTCAACTAATATATGAAAATAGACAACCACCATCACCTTACCTACACCTTTAGCTACCAAAAAAACCATTCCCCCTTTATAAATCATTCCCAAGAAGGAAACCCCCATGCCTACTACTCCCATATGGGAACCATCTATCTCAACCTTGCATCCTTTGATTGAGGAAGAGGATAAGGTTAACATCCCTATGTCTCCACCTAGGGGCTTATATTTTAGATCTACCATTCAGGGAATCAAATCAACCTAGAAACCATTCTCTAAGCTAGTGTATAAATTAGAATTTATCTCCAACCCTAACATAGATCGAGCCACCTTCTGGTATAAATTAAGGATACCTTATATCACCAAACAAGAGCCTTTAATCATACCTTTGGTAGACCACCCCACCACTTCCACTATCCAAACTCCTACCTTATCAACCCCACCCATAACAACTCTTACCAATCCAATGAACCCTTAGCCACCCAAGGCACCTAAACCCCAAGAAATTGAGTCACCTTCTCAAACTAAACCTACCAAACCAATCAAAACTCTTGGTATCCTTCTTACACCAAGCATTAGTTACCCCTTAATGAAGTTGGAGCTCACCTCACAAGAACCAATAATCCAATGCCATACCAAAGCAACCAAAGATGTAAAACCACATAAAGGCCATAAGGATTATATTTTACCTCCCTTAGCCTTACCCTCCATTCTAGGGCCTCATCTCTCTACCTTGAGTAAAAAGCCAATTCCCTCTACCAACTCCCCACCACCTCTTTTGGTTATTCCTTTTTAATTACTATTTGATACACTGCATTCCCCTATGACAACAATACCTAAGCTACCTAATTTATGATCTTCTACCCCTAGTTCACCAAACTCATTTCCTAAACATAATCCATCAACCAAACATACCATCCTACCCAAAACATGTACCAAAAAACCTATTTCTAAACAAACTCCTACTTCAACCATCAAATAAAACACCACTAAACATTTACCACCTTTGGCTAAAACATATTCAACAATTTTCGATAGTTTATTACAAATATATACTTTATCCCTACCTCCCATCATCATATAGCTTCTAAACCCATCTAGTATAATTACCACCACATGTGTTCTTATCATAAGGTACCCAACCATGATATGAAGAACTAAAAATCTCTCCAGACCATCATCCATCAACTTTATGATGAGGATGATCTACTAAAAGATGAACCCCCTATAAGCCCCATACCAATCCTACCAATAATGTCATGTCCCCTTTTTCATGGACATTGACAGATGTGATGATTGGCCTATTATACGACCTTCGTAGGCTAATAGGATGGATAGAGGGACATAATGGAGCTTGGATTGACTTTGATTCACAGGATTTCTACATTTGATTTTCATTCGGGCTCTTTCGGACACATTTGGCCTGAGCTCCTACTTTTTAGGGATATTTGATATGCAGCGGAGCACCTTTATTTTGGTATGGTCATATGCGGAATCACTCCCTGATTCACCTGCTTCGATCGGTTTGAGGATCCGACGTATATTGAGGGAGATATTAATATTTGATTGATTTAATCAAATATTAATTATTTGGTCTCATTAATAATTAATTATTAATTATTAATTATTTGCTCTAATTTTAAATTAGAAACCCTAATGCTAATTTAAGAAAACCCTAATTAGGGCAAGCATATCTTTTTGAGGGTATAAGGGTTTCTCATGGAGGCCATTATTGATTATGCATAGATTATTGATTATTGAAAATTGAAGTAATTCTTCTGTGAAGACTGAGCCAAGGGTTCCAGGATTCCATTGCAGTGGAGAACGTTCCCTCTTCATTGTGTGTGATTTAGAGGCTGTGAGATATCAGCTGATTTATTGCCAAATTGAGAGATAGCTTCATCCAGAAGTTATCACAGAGATACAGATCTGAGAGATAGCTTCATCCAGAAGTTATCACAGAATTCCAGGGTTGAGAGATAACTTCACACAGAAGTTTATCACAGAGCTTTCCAGGTATTTTCTTTATTTAGTTTTGATCTAATAAGTTATACAGAGATAGATCTTGTGTTAGAAGCTATATTCGTGAGATCAGGGTATTCAACTATCAGGGGTTAAGAAGAGACAGGTTGGCAGCCGTACCAAGTCCGTACAGGTTCGTACAGATCAGTGCAGGAACCGACCTCGGCAGACAGAGGGTTTCAGTGACCGACATCGGTCGACCGAAGACCGACGTCGGCAGAAATCCGACCGACAGTGACCGACGTCGGTGATATATCGACCGACGACGGCGTCTGTGTGTCGACACAGAAAGGCCGAGACCTCCAGAATTGCAAGTTATTTCCCAGTTTGCATGAATTCAGGGTTTTTAAGACCAGATTTTAATATTCTTTTATTTGTATAACAGAGACTCAATTGTGTAATCGTCCAGAAGAACAAATAATGTGATCTTTAATTGCTATTGAGAGATTATACTGTGATTTGTGTATGCTTATTTGAATCTATTCTGCAAGTTTGTATCTGTGATCAGAGCTTTATATGTTTCTATATTCCCTGATTGAAGGGGATATCACAGTGGTATCAGAGCTTTGGTCTTTGGTATCATAGTTTTGGGTCTTTCATATATCCCTATTGGTAGGGGATATTACAGTGGTATCAGAGCTAAATTCCTACCATCTTGTTGGGCACATCAGAGCTAAATTCCTGCCATCCTGTTGGGCACATCAGAGCTAAATTCCTGCCATCCTGTTGGGCACATCAGAGCTAATGTCTTGCCATCCTGTTGGGTAGCTTGGGTAAAGTATCATGATGACTTCATATACTCAGAGTCGATGGGACTATGATATGAGGAAGTTGAAACTAAGTTTGAAGAGGTTGAATGAATCTCTTTCATATCCTACATCCAAAAACAAACCCGCACGGTATATGACAGTGAATGAGGAGTGGGAGTTAGTACCACCTCGAATTCAGAAGTTGTTGCCTTTTGATTGCTTTGTTAAGCATAGGAGAGAGCACTACAGATCACTTCGACGAGAGAGTAGCATGTCCCATGATTATTATGATTATGAGATAGGAGATAGTGAAGATGAGGATGAGTTTGATGCTTGCACTCAGAGTGTACAGGGGTGCTCAGATGTTAGTGCACTGAGGGTTGATGATCTCTCAACTATGGCAGAGATTGTAGCAGAGTCCCAGGATCTTATTATTGCAGATGATACTCAGGAGAATGCAGTGGACAGTTTTGAGGACTTAGTTTCACCAGTTGTTTCTTTCTGTATGGAAGATTTAGACAGTGATGCTATAGTTGTTGATACTCCATCTGTTGATATGAGCTTTGACATTGATCATTTGTATATTGAGGTGGTTGGTGATGAGTACATTTCTGCAGTTGTTGCTGAGGAGCATATTGCTGAGGCTGATACACATATACGGGATTTGGATCTTGCTGATTCTGATGAGTTTGAGATACCAGTGGAGTCATGTCTCCAGATTGATTATTCTCACATGGATGACAGTGTGGTACAGTTGGTTGTGCCTCCTTTACAGAGAGATCAGTTGGGGTGTGTGGGGGAGTATGTTGATGCTTCCACATATAATTTTTACTGCACTGAACCATTCATGGAGTATTTGCTGGATAGTGCAGGTGTTCATCTAGACTCACATAAGATGACAGAAGGTGTTCTTGTCCGAGGTTCTAGTGCTATTAGCAGATTGGGTGAGGAGATTTTACGAACCCTTTCTACTATGTTACCTTACAGGGATGTTGAGGTGATGTTTGTTGAGCCGAGATTGGATCCATCCATTGAGTCCCAGTTTGGCAATAGTGTGCCAATAGCAGAGTTTGGGGGTTCTTTCCAACATCATACGGTGAGTTATGCTCCTTATTTTTCTTTGCATCTAGAGATTAGTTTTGGTGTCAGTGATTCAGATACCAATAATTGTCATATCCACGGTCCAGTTGGATGTGAGTATCAGTCAGATAGGGACTTGAATTTTGACAGAGTTGATATTTTAGTTGGCTTGAGTCTCTCAGAGTGGTTTCTTCTACCGACATCTACAGTTGGTCTTCAGATAGTTGTTTGGGTGTCGAGTGCAGTTTTTCAGTTGCTGATTTTGATACTGTTGATGCTGTTGATGTTGATGGTTTATTCACATGGATTGGTTGGTGACATGATGGTTGTTACACAACTTTTTCCTTGGGATCCAGGTGGATCGAGTAGTTCATTGTTCCGAGATTGCTTGGGGACAAGCAATTTTCGGAGGGGCGGATTGTCATGTCCCCTTTTTCATGGACATTGACAGATGTGATGATTGGCCTATTATACGACCTTCGTAGGCTAATAGGATGGATAGAGGGTCATAATGGAGCTTGGATTGACTTTGATTCACAAGATTTCTACATTTGATTTTCATTCGGGCTCTTTCGGACACATTTGGCCTGAGCTCCTACTTTTTAGGGATATTTGATATGCAGCGGAGCACCTTTATTTTGGTATGGTCATATGCGGAATCACTCCCTGATTCACCTGCTTCGATCGGTTTGAGGATCCGACGTATATTGAGGGAGATATTAATATTTGATTGATTTAATCAAATATTAATTATTTGGTCTCATTAATAATTAATTATTAATTATTAATTATTTGCTCTAATTTTAAATTAGAAACCCTAATGCTAATTTAAGAAAACCCTAATTAGGGCAAGCATATCTTTTTGAGGGTATAAGGGTTTCTCATGGAGGCCATTATTGATTATGCATAGATTATTGATTATTGAAAATTGAAGTAATTCTTCTGTGAAGACTGAGCCAAGGGTTCCAGGATTCCATTGCAGTGGAGAACGTTCCCTCTTCATTGTGTGTGATTTAGAGGCTGTGAGATATCAGCTGATTTATTGCCAAATTGAGAGATAGCTTCATCCAGAAGTTATCACAGAGATACAGATCTGAGAGATAGCTTCATCCAGAAGTTATCACAGAATTCCAGGGTTGAGAGATAACTTCACACAGAAGTTTATCACAGAGCTTTCCAGGTATTTTCTTTATTTAGTTTTGATCTAATAAGTTATACAGAGATAGATCTTGTGTTAGAAGCTATATTCGTGAGATCAGGGTATTCAACTATCAGGGGTTAAGAAGAGACAGGTTGGCAGCCGTACCAAGTCCGTACAAGTTCGTACAGATCAGTGCAGGAACCGACCTCGGCAGACAGAGGGTTTCAGTGACCGACATCGGTCGACCGAAGACCGACGTCGGCAGAAATCCGACCGACAGTGACCGACGTCGGTGATATATCGACCGACGACGGCGTCTGTGTGTCGACACAGAAAGGCCGAGACCTCCAGAATTGCAAGTTATTTCCCAGTTTGCATGAATTCAGGGTTTTTAAGACCAGATTTTAATATTCTTTTATTTGTATAACAGAGACTCAATTGTGTAATCGTCCAGAAGAACAAATAATGTGATCTTTAATTGCTATTGAGAGATTATACTGTGATTTGTGTATGCTTATTTGAATCTATTCTGCAAGTTTGTATCTGTGATCAGAGCTTTATATGTTTCTATATTCCCTGATTGAAGGGGATATCACAGTGGTATCAGAGCTTTGGTCTTTGGTATCATAGTTTTGGGTCTTTCATATATCCCTATTGGTAGGGGATATTACAAATAACCATACCTACCTAATGATCACCTACTCCTCCACTCTCACCTAAGAGTGAAGATGAATTTGACAAATCTTCCAACTTAACTTCTCCTATCCATACTATCAATGTGGTCACAAGAGCATAAAAAAAAGATAAGGGGAAGCCTAAGGTGTCTATACCTAGTAATTACCCCTCTTCAAACTCCTAACCAACCTACACCCAATTGTATCCATCCTCAACCAAACATAAGGTGTCTATCTTAGGTACCTCCTAATCTGAACCCTCAAAGTCCATCAAGAGGTTATCCTCAAACAACTTCATCAAACCCTAGTAATGATGAGATTGTATGAGTTAATATACCTCTCCCCATCACTTCCAAGCACTAATAGAGGATTTTCATCCATTGAGGTCCAACCTAAGGACCTCTAACCTCTAGTTACCTTTGTTAATTCCATTCAAATTTCCAACCTTGTTACCTTCAATGATTAATAAATACCCTCCATCCATCTTGAGGACCTAGATCCTCCTATCTTTATCACTACCTATATTAACAAAACCCACATCAAATAGATCATGATTGATGGGGGAGCTAACATTAACATCATTTTCTCTCATGCCTATAACCAAATCAACTTGCTAGATAATGTCGTGTTTAAATATTTGGCCATCCTTCTTTCCTTAAATGATAATATGGCCACTACATTGGTAACTATCATCCTTCACATATATTTACAACCCCATACACTCTAAAAAAAATTATATGTTATAGAAGGTGAGTTTCAATACAATGTCTTGATGGGATGACCTTGGATTCACTCCATGGGTTATGTTCCCTATACCCTCCATCATTGCATTAAGTTTGAGAATGAAGGCTATGTCATCACCATTTAGGCTAACCCAAGTGATTTATTAATATGAAACATGACCTATCACCCCAATGATGTCCTCATACCCCCATCTAGCACACCCTCAATATCTCAAACCCAACCTTCAACCACTAAAGTAGATATCATACCTTCTTCCACTAATTAGGTATCAACTAGTTTCTCTATAATTTCACACCAAATTCATACCATAGACCCTTCCGAATCTATGTTCCATTGCCTTTTACTAGGGGAGTATCACCTTTTATCACATGACACTTTCCCTACTCCTCAAAAGTATGGGAAACTTACCAACCAACTAGGATATGACACCAATGTTGGAACTTTCATTTATTTTAGACCTCCCCACCATTATAATTGCTTTTTCTATGGGGGAATTAAAAAATTCCTCAATGATTCTACCACCTCTCTTTCACCTTGACCATTCACCACTAGTTTATCTTATTTAGATAAACCAAACCTTGAAAAGACATACCTTCATTGATGTGCTTGAAAAGGCTTTGATCTTGGGTGATATGAGCATGTCCCACATAAATTGGTCACCATAAAAATTAAGAAGTCACATGAGAAGCAAAAACATGGTTTCACCTTACCTAATAATAAGAAATCCAAACAACCTACCATTGCCATTATTGAGGAAGATATCCCCTCATCACTGACCTCCCCTCTACTTGTGTGTGAGGATGATGAAATCATCCCACCTAATTTTTTTTAGTTAGCATGATCATCCTTGGACCCCTAACTTATTAGAAGGATAAATCGACCATAACCATACCTTTAACCTACCCTAAAATGATAGGAAAAGACTTTCCTACCATTAACATTGTTTAGTGCTAAGATGATGATTCAATACTCACCTAATTTGGTACCTCAAATTTTTCAACCCATAAATCCCTTCCTCATAAGTCTTTTACCATTTTTAATGAATCTACCATGGATATCAACTTGGGTCCTCTAGATAACCATTACATCATCATAATCAATCAATGATTGATTATTTAATAACTTTAGGACTTCTCCTCTTTCCTCTAAGACTGTAGCATAGCCTTTACTTGGTCTTAAAATGATATGTATATAATTGACCCTACCATTTCTACCCATAACATAGTCACTCACCATGATGCCAAACCTATCAAGCAAAAGATTTGATGCATGTGTCCTCACATAGCCCTTCTTATCAAAGAAGAGCTTCAGTGTCTTTTATATGTCAATTTAATTTAACCCATTGACTACCCCCAATGGGTCTTGAATGTCTTTCCTATCACCAAAGCCATAAAGGGACTAAAAAATTTTGTGGACTTTCATAACCTTAACCTTGCTTACCCCAAAGATAAATTTTTGTTTCCCATCATTGACTAGCTTATTGATCTTACAACTATACATGAGATGTTATCTCTTATGGATGGATTATTGTGTTACAATTAGATCCTATTTACACATAGATATCATCATAATACTACCTTTACCACCCCTTGGGGAACCTTATACTATACAATCATGCCTTTCAGGTTAAAGAAAACTAGTGTAACCTACCAATGTGCCATGACCTATATCCTCCATGACCTTATCCATAAGATTGTTAAGGACTATTTGGACAACATTATCAGAAAATACAAACTTTATAAAGATCACTTAGCCATTCCTAATATCATATTTGAGTGACTTATCCATTACCATGTCTGCCTTAACCCTAGAATTCCACTTTTTGGGGTCTTCTTAGGAAAGCTTCTTGGATTTATTGTCTCCCTTCATGGAATCAAATTTGAGCATACCAAAATCAAATCCATCCTAGATATTATTCCTCCAACCAATTTTAAGCAACTATATAGCTTGTAAGGGAAACTTCAATCCATTCAACATTTCATTTCCTAGTTTTCAGACTGGTGCCAACCTTTCCACCACCTCTTGAATAATGGTGTGTATTTCAAGTGGAATAGCAATTGTCAAAAACTTTTGATTCACTCAAAGGGTAATTTTTGTCACCACCTATCCTTACCCCTCCAAAATATGACCAACCTTTCCACCTATTTATCTCTACCGCCAACCATTCCCTTGGGGCAATGTTGTCTCACTAAAATAAACAACATAGAGAGCAAACCATATACTAAATTAACGACACACTTATAGAGTATGAAACTTGGTACATCCATAATAAGAATATTTGCTTAGATTTAGTCTTTATGGCTACCAAACTTCACCATTACCTTCTTAACCATAAAACCTACATCATAAACAACACTAGCCCACTCAAATACATGCACTCCAATCCACACCAAAACTAGCATATGGATAAGTGGTTCATACTCTTATAAAATTTTAACCTTGATTTACTTTAGTAAAAGTTAATTAAAAGGCAAGTCATTACCAATAAATTGAATAAAGTACCTTTATCAAGCAAAGAACCTCCTCCTCTTGAGTTCTTAGATGAATCTATCATGACCCTTTCTCAAGTAGATTTCACCTATCAAGTCACTATGCTCTTTAACAGATCAAAGTGTCAACATGGTGGGAAAACTGGTATCATCCTTATCCCCTTTGATGATGATCCTCTACCTTTGTCTTTCAATATTGATTTTGAATCTACTAATAACATGGCTGAGTATGAAGCCCTAGTTATAGGTGTTCAGACTACCTTATCCCTAAAAGTCAAAATGATCAATATCTTTTATGACTCCTAACTTGTGGTTAATCAAATAAATATATATTACTAGTGTAATAATGATGTCATGTGATAGTAAAAGCAATTATTTGATGAACTCTTAACATCATTTGAACATTACCACATCTAGCCTACCCTATGATCTACCAACAAGTTCACTAATACCATAGATTCCCTTGCACTATAAATATCATTTTCACCCTCAAACTCTAATAGATCATTTTATACAAGCTTATGCAACCTTCCTACATGAAATTAGATTCTCCCACCATTTTTAATGTCAAAGAGACCCAACCTAACCTTTGGTATCAACAAACCTTTAACTATCTTAACCTTGGCATAGTTCCTTCTGGCATCTTTAGGACTACTCAAAGAGAATTTATTCATAGTACCTCTTATTATATTATTATGAGAGGAATCCTTTATAAATGTGGATTTGATAGCCTCCTCTTCCATTGCCTACATAGTCATGAAACCTCTCACACTATCAAGGAAATGCATGATGGTATATTTGGGGGACACTTTAGTGGCCTCATTTTAGCTAAACATATCCTTTGTATTAGCTATTATTGGCATACCCTTAACCAAAACTATTGTCATTATGTGAAAAAGTGTGTCAAATTTCAACAACACGCTAATTTTCATCATGCACCTAGCCATGGTCTTCATGTTTCTACCAATTTTTGGCCCTTTTCATAATGGGGTCTAGACTTTATTGGTGAAATTAAACCCCATTTCTTGTAGTGACACCATTCAATTATCACCACAATCAAGTATTTTACCAAGTGGGTAAAGGCTATATTTTTAGTCTCTACCAAAGCAAAAAATAAATCCCCATTATCAACCATCACATCATCTATTATTTTGGTGTTCCTCATAAGATTATAATTAACAATGGTAAATCTTTTAATAAAAAGAAATTCTATGGTCTATATGATGCATTTTAAATTAATTTATGTTTATCCTCACCCTATCTCCCTCTAGCTAATGGATAGGGAGAAGCCTCTAACAAAACTCTTAATAACATTCTAACTAAAATTGTTAATGCATCTAGTCTGATTAGAATTTGCACATCCCTTTTGCTTTGTTGGCATATCATACTAGCATCAAAACACCCATGGGTGATACCTTATTTTCCCTTATGTTTGGAGTGGAGGTCTTCTTTATTATTGAACTCTAAATCCTCTCTCTTTGCATATCTTTTCTAGAGATTATTTTTTAGGATGATTATCATCACCACTATTTAGCCTAGCTCAAGCTACTTGATGAGCACCATCTATTATCCCTTACCCATCTTTATGTTTATCAAGAATGCATTAATCTTGCCTATAAAAACACCTTAAATTCTGAGAATTCAATATCAGAGATCTCATCCTAAAGGAAAACCAACATGTAACTAATATGGATAAAAGTAAGTGGGGCATGTTTTCTTTCAATTGGCTTGGACCTTATATAATAACCCATAAGTATGGATTAGGATCTTACTAGTTATCTTCTCTTGAAGGCCACCCAAAACCTAAACCTCAATTCTTTGCATTTGTGTCTATTCTTTTATTGAGAAATAACACATCCACCTTCTGTCTAACTTAAGTTCATCCCTTGCTATCCAACCACATTCCATTTCCTTGTTTTAATGGCAATTGTGATTAATGTTCACTCACATATCCTTATCTTAAAGAATGGGTATCATGGATCTACCCATGTCATGTTTCTCATGGTACTTTCCACACCTTCATAAGATGGATTTCCATGGTTGTTATCACCTAAACCTCTTCACACCTAATAAATCTTCTTGTGATTTTATTTTTTCCTTCATAAAGGTGGACCACCAAGTTAACCTAAGCAAGTCTATGTCAACTAAAATTAAAGAAAAATAATAAAATTTCTATCACTAGAAATCATGGGTCATTCCTAGCATTCACAACCAACTCCCTTGAATGACAACTATCAAAGATTTATTTGAAATTGCTAAAAGGTAAGGTAGACTACTCCCTTGAAGGACAACTATCAAAATGTATTAAAAAAATCTATTAAACATCGACCACTCCCTTGAATGATGATTAAGTAAGCATTTTTCAAAAGCATATAAATTTCTCGAAAGCTTCTTGTATTGATGAAATTCCCATATATAACAATCAACAAAAGACCCATTATCAAAGTTACAATAAAAGCAAACTAATTTTGAAAGCTGTAATCAGCTCCCAAAAAACATAATAAGTTGAAAGCCACAATTTAATTTTACAAGTAGATTCCTACATCAATTAGTCTACATAATTTTAGCATAGGCATGTTTATCATGGTTCTTTGTATACCTACAAAAGAGGCATGCTAGTCTCACAAGAAGGTTCCATTTTCACCCATCTCCCCTGTACACTATATACAAGGGATTTTTGAGCTTACTTGACATTATATGGTCAAGACACCTTTTTAACATACTAAAGTAAACTCATGTGAAGCATTTGAAGGGCTTTCATTTATTAAGCCAATCCAACCTTAGTTTTGTTTTATCCCTTGTCAATGAAAGAGAATCATGCCTCCTTATCTTATCATGACTAGTTGATATTTTCATTGTGATGTTTGTCTCTTGATTAGATTCTTTAAGTATCTCATGTAGTGTTGTTAACTAAAATACCTCATGTGTTTTATTCTCCACATTAACAATAAAACATAACCATAACAAAACATAACTATAAAAAAAATCATATCCATGACATGGATAATAAAACCATAACATCCATGAGCATTTAAACAATACACCATTTTCCACAACATGTCTAAAAGTATACAAATGTAGTATATACACATTAAGATTTGTCTTGTCATAATAATAACCATAAGTCAAAACCATCTCATTACTAGCTAAGCCTATACCAATGTCTAAACCATCATAACATACGCATAATCCATGATCACATATAAATATCACATCCCAAGGATTAAAAATAAACATCAAACCATAATCCATAAATAGTTAATACAAGTGTAAATAAATGATCCTATATATAAACTCATAAGTCAAATAACCATAGAATAATGTGTAAAAATTAGGCAGACATATCTCTCTCTCAAAAATGTACATCTCACTACATCGACTCATAGGTTAGAATCAAAATGATATATAAAATGTCATACTCTCACTATATCTGTGTAGACACCAATATCATGTCAACCCCCCTTGGTCCCCTTCTAAATGTTAACACTCCTAACCCACACTTGCACACCTTATTAATTTAAAAACTACTTATTTTAAATTAATTACCTTAACTTGGACACCTCACCTAGACACCTCACCTTAAGATTGTTTATTAGCCTATGAGTCAGCCTGAGACTAGGTCCTCCAAACCCTAACTACCCATGACCTATTCTCACCCCATCTTAACTCCCTAACCAACTCTCATGCCTCATAAGCCTTGTTTTGACCATTTTATAATGGAAAAGGCACTTGGCAGGTGGAGAAATAGGTAAAGAGCTAAAAATATCCCTTTTACCTATTCTCTCTCTGCCAACATTGATCAACCCACTCCTGATGTCAGCAATCCTATGTTAACACCGATAGGATCACCAATGTTAGTTACATAATCCAAGCTCTAAAATTGAGCTAAGGTGACCTTTTCACACATTCACATGCACACTCTAAGATTTTAAGCACCAAAACTCGACTATCATTCTCTCGACTACCAAAGCTCTCGACAAATCATTCTAGAGACTGGACTAAAATATTGTACAAGGACCTTGAGCTACTGAATTAAAGCAATCCATGTTCACTTCATTAGATCACAACACTATTCACATCAACCACAATGGGAATCACTATTCTGACACCTTTGGTTCTTCACCTTGTAAAGCTAAATACTCTAGTTTTCATTTCAGTGTTTTAGAATATATTGTCAATTAATTTTCATTGATATTTATAAATACTATCGAGAGGCCTGACTTCTTCTTGTGGAGGGGCTGAAAGGCCTTCCCCTTGTTCTCACCCCCTTTTCACACCAATCTTCCACCTATACCCTTCTTCGGACCTCATTCACCTTCTCGCAACCCTGTACCAACCTCTAAACTTCTAAAAACCCCTTTATCTATCCCAAAAATACTCTAAAAGCCATTTAAGGTCAACAACCCCAATCGACATCGATAGACCAACTGATGTTAGCACCTTGAGCTAGACTGACATTGGTAACCCAATTGATGTGGCAACCCAACTGACCTCGATAGACCCACCAATGTCAGTAACTGTGCTCTAAACTAGCAAACCAAAAAGCCATCCAAACATCCCATCTAGACTAGACAAAACCTTCAGCTAGCCTTTTGTAGCATTCTGAGATACACAGACTATAGGGAACAGGTACACACCATCTACTTTTCTATTTCTCTAGTCATTTATCATTTCTTCCTTTATAATACTTTTATCTTTAAATAGTTGACTGTCATCCCTTAAGGAGCTTCATGTTTTTGAGACCGAGCACGTAGCTTGGCAATCTACCATAGCCTCTTCTAACATCTTTCTTGTTTACGTTTCATTCTTACTATAGGTGTTTCCTCCATAGCCAAAGAAGAGCTCCCATAAGGCTTGGATACGGTGCACACTAAATCTAGGTAGCATCAAACCTATAACCTCAACCTTATTTTCTTTCTCATTTAAATGTAATTATTGAAAATTTAGAGAAACAATCTATCCCTAGGGTACTAGTACCTCCTAAAGCACAAATGTTACCTTGGTGCATGCCCACTTGCTATGCCTACCAATCACCTAGCTATCCCTATCTACCTAGATATAAATGCTACCCACTACCTTGGTACAACTAAACTATGTCCACCTACTAAGTTAGACCTATACTCACCCCATTAGAGCTCAATTGGATACTATGATAGAATAATAGACTCATAGTACTATAGCTCCTCCACTATATCTAGGTATCATGTTATAGGGGTAAAACTAGGTGGCACTACTTATCATGTTATTTCTCTTCCTCCTCTCTACCTCAGAGAGTCCCTCTCATGGGTCACCAAACCTAGATAGGTCTTACCCTGATCTTTCTCACTTGTGATAATAACAAGTTTACCTTGTAAGTTTACAATGTGACCCTAGAGTATGACAATCTAGACCTATAGTGTGGCCACTTTTCCTTATACTACCTTTACCTATCCTTATGGATTAGCTAGATTTTCTCTTATCTATCCTTCATGGCTAGCCATATCCACAACCATCAACCTCACACCTACATCATATCTACCAATATTTGTAGTTGTATATGTGGGCTGATACCATACCATGTACACATCTATAAACCCATCATCATCTATTTGTGACCTATTGAGTATCTCCTCAAACTTTAGCATAGTAAGAGTAGGATGTGTCTCTAATGATCTCTAAATCCTTTCTCCTATACCTAGGGAAAGGACATAGAATGACCTATACTAGGACAAAATATTAATTTACCATATAAAATGGGATCAACTCTACCTCCCCATCTCACCTACCAAGTATCCATTTATATCTCTATAGTGAGATTGTTTACCTCTTGTAATGTAGCCATACTAAAAACTGGACATACGACCTCTATCTGATATCTCCTATCACCATTGCACCTAGTGCACCCTTGAACCACTCCATGTAATGAGCACCACCCCATGCACCTGATGTAGAAAAATCACCCCTCCATCATATGAATCAAATAGGAAGTCAATTTGTGGGTACCCTTCCCAAGGAAACCCCACTAGCCTCAACACCCTAATGTTCTCATAGGTCCAAAAATGCAAAACTAGGCTAACATTGAAACCATATCTCTTATGGGACCTAAATCCCCATAATTCCCTATATATATCTACAAGTAATAATGGTACCTAACTAAATACTATCAAACCTATCAATAGCTTGACAAGAACCCCCAATAACAAATAGGGAAATCTCTCACTGCTCGAATCAAAAAGTACAAAACATGTCATAATAATCATAAACATGGTCATGAGTCTATTTTTAGAAATATACCTTTGATATAATGTCATATACCTAAATCCATTAGCATGCCACCTAACTTGATCACTTTCATCTACATATAATAGCATGACTTGATCATGTTGCTCCTCTCACTCTATGTGGTATATCAGATTACCATGAAGTGGAAATTGAATAATCCTATCAACATCCTTACGTAGGATGGTCACCTCCCCAATTGGTAGTAAGAAGGTGTTCATAATGGGATCCCATATCTTGATGAGAACTATGACCATGGACATATGTCAAGGCACATGTTGATAGTGCCTCATCTCTCCTAACCCCACCTCTTCCATGTGGGCCCAGTTAGTTGGAGTCATCCCCTATTAATCTTAGAGAAGATACATGGAACTTAGTTGCATATCTAAATCTACTCTCTAGCATACACTAATTCACTATCACAACTTAGTCACCCAACTGCTCTTTTCCTAACATACCATTCCACTTTGCATAAGTGACCTATCTCAACACTCTAAACCTCCTATCCAATCCCACACCTAGAAAAAACCTTATTCTCTACCCTATCTTTTTCACACCTTACCTATTTCATAACCCAACCTACTTATCTAACCAATAATTGCTAGGTTTTTCCTAACCTGACATATAAACATTCCCTTTACCCTAACCTTTTTAAAACTTAGCAAAAACAACCTCTATAGCCTACCTAACCACTAATGGTCATGGTGACTATTTATGGTCAAGCACCTATAGTTTTTATGTCAACCATCAACAATAATTTTGGGAATTCCATGGCCAAAATGCTTAAAACTTGATCACCCTAAAACCTACCCAAACACCAACTAAACTAAACTAATTCACTAGCCCACACTTTTAAACACCCCAAGCTAACAACCCACCCTATAAATTCCTCTTTTTACCCAAAATTTTACTTGAACCCACTAATAATCACACCTAGGTCATACCAAATCAAAAGCACCTGCTTAAACCTAACTTTCCCTCCCAACCCAAACCAACTACATCAAAATAAATCTAATCTATCAAAATCAAGACACCCCTACCTCTTTTTGTGACCTCCACCATGGAGTCACTCGTATGCTAGCCTATCTTCATTTGTGCCCATGTGCTCCTTACATCCTAGTTGGTCCTCTCAATCTACGCTCTACCTCAACAATCAATCTCACCCAATAAGGAACCTAAACAAACACCTCAGCTGTGAAGTACTAAATTCACCTAGAGCTCTAAGTCAGCATAAAAAAAATTAAAAATGAGAAAAATGACTTTCATTTTTAGTTTTATCCATCAATTTTTTAGGGTTTCACCCCTAACTATCAATGTCTATCATGACCATTGATGGTTGCCCTTGGGGAACCTGACCATCAATGGTCAAGTTGCCCAACATTTCTGGCTCTTACCTTATGCTAGTCCACTTGGAGTATTGCCTTCTCCACCCACCCCAACCACCTCATCACCTCACTATTGGTCCATTTCAGCCTAATTAGCATGCATTCTATGACACTTTTTACTTGGTCCTTTTGACCACAGTGACAACATTACCATATTGACCATCTTTTGCATTTGTACCACCTCTAACTTACTTGACCCATTTATTTATTTTGGAGATAAATTTTAACCTTTGATACCCATGACACTTGACCTATTTGTGTTTTCCATGAGAGCACTTCCTACCTTGGATACCCACCAAAAACACTAAACTTATTTAAGAGACTAATAGGTGTACCCAACTACCATGCCTAAACGTAGTCATTTGGTATATGGGTTACTTGTCCCTTAGCATCAACCTTAATTACTATCAACCATGGAAACTTTGTCTTTTCATGATCTTGGATATCACACCTTTTTTTACACTTTGTACACCTATTTCTGTTTTAGTGCCCAACCTCTCATCTACTATCATGACATCCACATTCATCCTCACTTTCATCTACCTTATCAAACCTACACCTAATTTTGCATTGCTTCATCCACTCCTAGTTTAAGGGGCAATACCTCCTCCCATACTCAAGGCAATGACATGAGCTATTTTTAAATTATGGAAACCCTTAATCCAATGTGGACCTCCTCCATGTAGGAAATAATTATCTCTCATTTTGATCCCCTTTAAAACATTAATGTTGGTTTGAATATCTATGTGGCCTCTTGAAACTTCCAACGTCGACTTTTTCAATGGCATGCTTTAAAATTTTACTTTGATTTTTTGACCTTGCTAAAACTTTCACCTATTTGTACCTCTATGTGGACAATGAAGTGATTGGATTACACATTTAAATCTTCACCTTTTACTTGATCTATGGGTTTGTGAGGTCAAAAATTAATTTATAACATGTATTTTCAAAAATTACTTTTTACATGTTGCCTTTCCCACTGAGTTTATCGAATAGGAATGAAAACTTGGGACGTAATTTGCAATTTTATAATATGCAAAATTATAATTTACCTTAAAATCTTTGTCAATTTTTTTCCTTTTTGAAATGAAAATATCATATATAAAATTATTTAATCTTCCCATCGTGATTTAGATCATAGACCTTGGAATCTCATTAAAACATAAAGATGTTAATTATTAGTAGAAACCAAGATCATATATGGTTTTTAGAAGGCAAAATCAAGAGCATAACAAAAAGATAAGGGGAATCCTAAGATGAATCTAACCAATACTCTAGCTCAACCTCTCCTTCTATCCATACTATCGATGTGGTCACAAGATCATAACAAAAAGATAAGGGGAAGCCTAAGGTTTCTATTCCTTAGAATTACCCCTCTTTAAAATCCTAGCAAACCTACACCCAACTATGTCCAACCTCAACCAAACACAAGGTGTCTATCATAGGTACCTCCTAATCTAACCCCTCAAAATCCATCAAGAGAGATATCCTCAAAAAAATTCATAAGACCTTGGAAAAGATGAGCTTGTATGAGTTAATCTCTACCTCTCCCCATCACTATCGAGCACTAATAGAGGCTTTATATCCATTGAGGTCTAACCCAAAGACCCCCAACCTCTAGCTACCTTTGTCATTTCCCTTTAAATTTCCAACCTTGTCACCTTTAAGGATTCATAAATACACTTCATTCATCTTGAGGACCTAGATCATCCTATCTTTATCATTGCCTATATCAATCAAACCTGTATCAAATATGTCATGAATGATGGGGGAGCTAACATTAACATAATTTCCTCTCATTCTTATAACTAAATCAACTTTTTAGACAATGTCATGTCTAAATCTTTGACCATCCTTCTTTCCTTCAATGATACTATGGCCACTACATTGGTAACTATCATCCTTCACATTTGTTTAGGACCCTACACACTGCACAAACATTTATATGTTGTAGAAGGTGAATTCTAATACAATGTCTTATTGGGAAGAGCTTGGATTTGCTCCATGGGTTACATTCCCTCTACCCTCCATCATTTCATTAAATTTGAGAATGAAGGCCATGTCATCACCATCTAGTCTAACCCAAGTCCTTTATGAACATGTAATATGATCTATCACCTCAATTATGTCCTAATACCACCATCTAACATACCCTCAATAGCTCAAACCCATCCTTCAACCACCAAAATAGATATCATGCCTCATTACACTAATAAGTCATCAACTAGTTTCTTTATACATTTCTACCAAATCCCTACCATAGACCTTTTGGAATCCATGTTCCATCACCTTTCACTAGGGGAGTATCACCTTTTATCACTTGAGACTTTCCCTATTCCCCACAAGTATGGGCAACTTACCAACTAAATAGGATATGACCCCAATGTTGGAGCTATCATTCGCTTTGGATCTCCCCACCATTATAATTGTTTTGTATATGGGGGACTTCACAATTACCTTGATGCTTCTACCACTTCTCTTTCTCCTTGACCATTCACCACTAGTTTCTCTTATTTAGATAAACCAAACTTTGGAAAGACATACCTTCATTGTTGTGCTTGAAAAGGCTTTGGTCTTGGGTGATATGAGCATGTCCCACATAATTTTTTCACCTTCAAAACTAGGAAGCCACATGAGAATCATAGACATGGTTTCATCTTACCTAATAATAAGAAATCCAAACAACCTATTGTTACCATTGTTGAGGAAGATATCCCCTACTCACCGACCTCACCTATGCTTGTGTGTGAGGATGATGACATCATCCCACCTAATTTTTTCATCAAAATGATCAAGCTTGGATCCCTAACTTATCAAAAAGAGAAGTTGATTATAATCATCCCTTTAACCCACCCTAAAATGATAGGAAAAGATTCTTCTACCATTAAAATTATTTAGTGCTAAGATGATGATTCTATTCTCGTCTGCTTTGGTACCCTAGATTTTTCAATCCATAAATCCCTTCCTCCTAAGTCTTTTACCATTTTGAATGAATCCACCATTTATATCAACTTGGGTACTCTAGATAACCCTTACATTACAATAATCAACCAATCCTTGATCACTAAATAACTCTAGTACTTATCCTCTTTCCTCTAAGACCATAGCATATCCTTTTCCTAGTCTTATAGTGATATGTCTAGAATTTACCCTACCATTGTTACCCATAACATAGTCACTCACCATGATGCCAAACTTATCAACCAAAAGCTCTAATGCATGCATCCTCGCATAGCCCTTCTTATCAAAGAAGAGCTTCAGTGTCTTCTATCTATCAATTTCATTCAACCTATTGACTAACCCTAATGGGTCTTAAGTGTCATTCCTATCACCAAAGCCATTAGGGGACTATAAATTTGTGTTGACTTTCATGACCTCAACCTTGCTTTCCCCAAAGATGACTTTCCCTTTCCTAGCATCAATGAGCTTGTTGATCTTATAGCTGGCCATAAGATGTTATCTCTTATGGATGGATTATTATGTTACAATCAAATCCTAATTTCACCTAAAGATCATCATAAGACTATGTTTCTTAGACACCTAAAACTCGCCACCAATACCTTCCAATTAGGCTTTTGGCCAATTTCCACCCAAAATGCACAATTTAGCCTAAAAACACTAAAACACATTAAATGATGTGAAACTGACATATTAAATTGTCAATTTTGGCTAGGCTATCCTTAAATGGGGCAATGTAATATATGGGCTAGTTAATTTTGATCATTTCTTTCTAAGTCAAAATGCCAAATTTGCACCTAGGTACTTTGGATTGCTCTTTCCTATCAGATCTTTTTATGAAACACATGTTCCTTCGCTGTTTACTATTGGAAACATCCTAAATGGGAATATGGTTCTAATTCATCTGACATCACCTTCTAATTCCAATCTATTTAAATTTTAGACCAATAACAAGGCATTCTAATCAATTTGAGTAATTTGTGCACAAAGTGCGTAATCGTGCTTAAGAGATAATTAACCCAAATCAAGGCCTAATTAATAATTCCATGGAAACATTTTGAATACTTATTTTTGAAAATGAATATTGAATATCTTCATCATTAAGTGACCTCATTTCTTGGGAAGACATCCCTAGGCCATAAATGCCATAAATATCAGGATTCATGCCCTCCATGCCTCATCAATGCCTTCCATGATGCCCTCCATGCCTCTTAGTTTCCCCTTATTCTAATTTCATGATGAGGATAATTAAAAAATTAATTCCAAAAATTTAATTAATCCTCAACCACACATATCAATCTTGAGATGGATAGTTTAGGTTGATTCTGATCAAATCCAAAAATCTATACATAGGAGGCCTCACAACATCATTTCAAAGATTTTCTGATGCAAAGTTATAATTCCAAATTGGTTTGAAAATATTTTTTGATGAAAATTTATAATGCCAAATTAGTTCCAAAATATTTTTTCGATTCAAAATTATTTTTCCAAATTAGTTCCAAAATCTTCAAGTAACTAGTGTTATAATGTCAAATGTATTACAAGCCAAGCCAAGCAACAAGCCAAACATGCCAACGAGAAGAGGAGATATCCAAGCCTCCTTTGATGAAGACTTCATGAGAATAGGCCAAGAAATCTAACACTACAAATGCATTTGGAGAATTCAAGGAATGTGAAGGAGTTCTTGTATTTGATTCCTTGCTTTTTAGTTGTGTTTGCCATTTGTGTTTGTTAACTAAGCTCTCTCTAGTGTCTAGGCCTAGAGATGTTATGATATTAGTTTATTTATTTCATCTTGTTTTCATTTTGGAACTAAAACTATACTAACCATCATCTCTTGATTTAAATTCCTAGATCACACATTTACCACCCCTTAGGGAGCCTTCTACTATAGAGTCATGCCTTTCAAATTAAAGAACACTGGTGTAACCTACTAATGTGCCATGACCTATATCTTCCATGACCTTATCCATAATATTGTTGAGGATTATGTGGATTACCTTATCTAAAAATCCAAACTTTATAAAAATCACTTAGCCATTCCTAAGATCATCTTTGAGTGACTTATCTATTACCATGTTTGCCTTAACCCCAATAAGTGCACTTTTTGGGGTCTTGTCAAAAAATCTTCTTCGCTTTATTGTCTGCCTTCATGGAATCAAATTTGATCCTACCAAAATAAAATCCATCCTAGACATTCTTCCTCCAACCAATTATAAACAACTTCATATCTTAGAAGGGAAACTTTAATTCATTCACCATTTCATTTCTTAGCTTTCAGACTAGTGCTAACCTTTCCACTACCTCTTAAATAAGGATGTGTATTTCAAATGGAATAACAATTTTCAAAATCCTTTGATTCACTCAAAGGGTACCTTATGTCACCACTTATCCTCACCCCTCCCAAGGATGACCAAACATTCTACCTATGTATCTCTACCATTGACCATGCCCTAGGGGCAATGTTGGCTCATTGAAATAAACAACACACAGAACAAGCCATATACTACATTAGCTACAAACTTGTAGAGTATGAAATTTGGTACATCCATACTAAGAATATTTACATATATTTAGTTTTTATGGCTACCAAACTTTAGCATTACCTTCTTAACCATAAAACCTAAATCATAAACAACACCAACCCACTCAAATATATGCACTCCAAGCCAAACTAAAACTATCATATGGACAAGTGGTTCATACTCTTAAAAATGTTTGACCTTTATTTCCTTCAAAAAAAGTTAATTAAAGGGAAAGTCATTGTTGTTAAATTGGATAAAGTACCTTTATCAAGAAACCAACCTCTTCCTCTTGAGTTCCTTGATGAGTCTATCGTGACCCTTTCTCAAGTAGATTTCACCTATCAAGTCACTATGTTCTTTAATAGATCAAAGTGTCAACATAGTGGGAAAATTGGTATCATCCTTATCCCCTTTGATGATGAGCCTCTACCTTTTTCTTTCAAGCTTGATTTTGAATGTACCAATAACATGGTTGAGTATGAAGCCCTAGTGATAGGCCTTCAAACTACCTTATCCCTAAGAGTCAAAATGATCAATATCATTGGTGACTCCTAACTTCTAGTCAATCAAATCAATGGATCTTACTAGTGTAAGAATGATGTCATGTGATAGTACAAGCAATTAGTTGATGAAATCTTAACATCATTTTAATACTACCGCATCTAGTCTACCCTATGATCTACCAATAAGTTCACTGATACCATAGCTTCCTTTGCATTGCAAATCTTGTTTTCACCCTCAAAATCTAAGTTGTCTATCATTATCTACAAGCTTATGTAACCTTCCTATAGAAAACTAGATTCTCCCACCATTTTTAATGTCAAAGAGACCCAACTTGACCTTTTCTATCAATAAACCTTTGACTATCTTAACCTTGGCATAGTTCTTTTTGGCCTCTTTAGGACTATTCAAAGATATTTTAT
Source organism: Torreya grandis (assembly GCA_037957365.1). Lineage (NCBI taxonomy): Eukaryota > Viridiplantae > Streptophyta > Pinopsida > Cupressales > Taxaceae > Torreya > Torreya grandis. The sequence goes on along the minus strand of JARHVA010003697.1, from coordinate 1,659,790 downwards.
TTATATTACCTCTTATTATACTATTATGGGAGGAATCCTTTATAAATTTGGCTTTGATGGCCTCCTCTTCCATTGCCTACATAGTCATGAAACCACTCACACTATCAAGGAAATGAATGATGGTATTTCTAGGGGACACTTTAGTGGCCTCATTGTAGCTAAATGTATCCTTTGTCTCAGCTATTATTTGCCTACCCTTAACCAAGACTATTGCCATTATGTGAAAAAGTATGTCAAATGTCAACAACATGCTAATTTACATCATGCACCTAATCATGGTCTTCATGGTTCTACCAATTTTTTGCCCTTTTAATAATGGGGTCTAGACTTTATTGGTGAAATTAATCCCCATTCTTTACAATGACACCATTTTATTATCATCATAATCAAGTATTTTACCAAGTGGGTAAAGGCTATTCCTCTAGTCTCGACCAAAGCAAAAATGATTATTGACTTTATCAACCATCACATCATCTATTGTTTTGGTGTTCCTCATAATATTATCATTAACAATGGTAAATCCTTTAATAACAAGAAATTATAGGGTCTATGTGATGAATTTTACATTAAGTTATGTTTATCCTCACCCTATCTCCCTCAAGCTAATGGATAGGCAGAAGCCTCTAATAAAACTCTTAATAACATGCTAACTAAAATAGTTAACTCGTCTAGTCATGACTAGAATTTGCATATCCCTTTTTCTTTGTGGTAATACCATACTAGCATTAGAACCCCCATGGGTGACATATTGTGTTCCCTTATGTTTGGAGTGGAGATCATCTTGTTTCTTGAAGTCATTATCCCCTCTCTTTTCATATCTTTTCAAGAGATTATTTTTTAGCATGATTATCATCACCACCATTTAGCTCAGCTCAAGCTACTTGATGAGCATCATCTAATATCCCTTACACATATTTATGTTTATCAAGAACATGTCAAGCATGCATATAAAAAACACATTAAAGTGTGATAATTCAATATCAAAGATCTCATCCTAAAGGAAAACCGACATGTGACTAATATGGAGAAAATCAAGTGGGAAAAGTTTGCTTTCAATTGGCTTGGACCTTATATAATAAACCATAAGTATGGACTAGGAGCTTACTAGTTGTCTTCTCTTGAAGGCCACCTAGAACCTGAACAACTCAATGCTTTGAATTTGTGTCTATTCTTTTATTGAGAAATATCATGTTCACCTTTTGTCTAACTTAAGATCAACCCTTTCTATCCAACCACATTCCATCTCCTTATTTTAACAACAACTAACTAAAACTTAATCATTTGATTAATGATCACTAACACATCCTTATCTTAAACAATGTGTATCATGGTTCTACTCATGGCATGGTTCTCATGGTACTTTCCACACCTTCATAGGATGGATTCCCATGATTGTTATCACCTAAACATCTTCATACCTAATCAAGCTTCTTGTACTTTTATTTTTTCCTTCATAAAGGTGAACCACCAAGCTGGCCTAAGCAAGTCTATGTCAACTAAAATTTCTATCACTATAAATCATGGGTCATTCCTAGCATTCACAGGCTACTCCATTGAAGGACAACTATCGAATATTTATTTGAAATTGCTAAAATGTAAGGTAGACTACTCCCTTAAAGGACAATTATCAAAAAGTATTAAACAAAGCTAATAAATTTAGACCACTTCCTCAAAGGATGACTAAGTAAGAATTTGTGAAAATCATAAAAATTTCTTGAAAGCTTCTTGCATTGATGAACTTCCCCTATAAAATAATCAACAAAAGACCCATTATCAATGTTACAACAAAAGCAAACTAAATTTGAAAGATGCAATCGGCTCTCAAACAACATAATATGGTGGAAACCACAATTGGATTTTATAAGTAGACTTCTTGCATTGATTAGTCTACATAATTTTGGCATAGGCATGTTTATCATGGTTCTTTAGACACCTATAAAAGAGGCATGCTAGTCTCACAAGAAGGTTCCATTTTCACTCATCTCCCCTCTATACTATATACAAGGGATTTTTGAGCTTACTTGACATTATGTAGTTAAGACACCCTTTTAATATACTAAAGTACACTCATGTGAAGCATTCTAAGGGCTTGAATTTATTAATCCAATCCAACTTTAGTTTTGTTTCAGCCCTTACCAATGAAAGATCATCATGCTTCCTTATCCTATCATGACTAGTTGATATTTTCATTGTGATGTTTGTCTCTTGATTAGATTCTTTAAGTCTCTCATCTAGTGTTGTTAATTAAAATACCTAAGCATAACCATAACAAAAGCATAACCATAACAAAATCATAACCATAATAAAAGCATAATCATGTATAACCATGACATGCATAATAAAACCATAACATCCATGAGCATTTAAGCAATCCACCATTTTCCACCACATGTCAAAAAGTCTACAAATGTATTATATACACATTAAGATTTGTCTTGTAATAATCATAACCAAAATTCAAAACCATTTCATGGCTAGCTAAGCCTATACCAATGTTTACACCACCATAGCATACGCATAATCCATGATCACATATAAACATCACATCATAAGCATTAAACATAAACATCAAACCATAATCCATAAACAATTAATACAAGCATAAATAAATGATCATATATATAAAATCATAATTCAAATAACCATAGAATAATATGTAAAAATTAGGTAGACATATCTCTCTCTCAAAAATGTACATCTCACTACATCAACTCATAGGTCAGAATCAAAATGATATATAAAATGTCATAATCTCACTATATCTATGCTCCAGGGGCACCACTACCTCTTAGAGAACCAATGTGATCCTAGTGCATACCCACTTACTATGCCTACCAATCCCCTAGCTATCATTATCTACCTAGATATAGATGTTACCCACTACCCTGGTGAAACTAAACTATGTCCACCTACTAAGTGGGACCTATACTCACCCCATTAGAGTTCATTTGGATACTATGCTAGAACAATATCCTTATGGTACTATAGCTCCTCCGCTATATCTATATATCATGCTATAGGGGCAAAGTGGGGTGGCACTACCTATCATGTTGTTTCTCCTCCTCTTGTTTGCCTTAGATAGTCCCTCTCTTGGGTCACTAAGCCTGGATAGGTTTTAGCCTGATCCCTCTCACTTGTGATAATAAAATGTTTACCCTATAAGGTTGTAACCTGACCCTATAGTATGGTAATTTGGCCCTATAGAGTGGCCACTTATCCTTGTAATACCTTTACCTATCCTTGTGGAGTTTTTATATTTATTCTTATCTATCAATCATGGCTATCCATATCCAAAACCATCAGCCTCACACTTCCATCATATCCACTAGTATTTGTAGTTTTATATATGGGATGATACCAAACCATATCCCATCCATAAACCCATCATCATCTATATGTGCCATAACAAGTAGCTCCTCAAACTCTAACATAGTAGGAACAGGATGTGGCTCTAAAAATAAGATCTCTGAATCCTCTCTCCTATGCTTAGGGAAAGGACATAAAATGACTTATACTAGGATAAATTATCAATGCAACATATCAAATGGGATCAACTCTACCTCCCCACCTCACCTACCAAGTGTCCATCTATAGCTCTATAGTGAGAGTGTCTATCTCCTATAACTTGGCCATATTGGAAACTAGACATATGACCTCCATGTGAAACTCCTATCACCATTGCACCTAGTGCATGCTTGAACCACTCCTGTCATGAGCATCAACCCATTCACTTGATGTATCAAAATCACCCCTCCATCATATAAATCTAATAGGAAGTCAATTTATGTGTACCATGCCTGTGATAACCCCATTGGCCTCAATACCCTAATGTGCTGATAGGTCTAATAATGCAAAACTAGGATAACATTGATACCATATCTCTTATGGGACATAAACATCCATAACTCCCTATATATCTCTACATGTAAAACTAGTACCTAACTAAATACTATCAGACCTAACAATAGCTTGACAAGAACCCCCAATAACAAATATGGAAATCTCCTCCTACTTGAGTCAAAAATCCCAAAACATGTCACAACAATCATAAACATGGTCATGAGTCTCTTCTTAAAAAGATCCCTCTGATATAATTTTGTATACCTAAATCCCTTAGGATGCCTCCTAACCTAATCATTTTCATCTACATATAATAGTGTGACCTAATCATCCTACTCCTCTTAGTCTATGTGGTATATCAGATCACCATGAAGTGGAAGTTGAATAATCCTATAAACATCCTCAAGTAGGATGGTCATCTACCTAGTTGATAGTAGGAAGGTGTTCATAATAGGATCCCATGTCTCAATGAGCACTATGACCATGGACGTATCTCAAGGAACATACTAATAATGCCTCATCACTCCTAACCCCACCTCCTCCATGTGGGCCTCGTCAGTTGGAGTCATCCCCTATTATATTTTAGTGAAGATACATGTCACTTAGTTACACATCTAAATCTACTCTCTAGCCTATACCAATTCATTATCACAATTTATTCACCCAACCCCTTTTTTCTTAAAATACCATTTTGCTTTATATAAGTGACCTATCTCAACACTCTAAACCTCCTATCTAAGCCACCACTTAGAAAAAACCTTATCCTTTATCTTATCTTTTACACACCTAACCTATTTTCTTACCAAACCTACTTATCTATCCAATACTCACCAGGTTTTCCCTACCCTAACATACAAACATTCCCTTTATCATAACCTTTTTTACACTTAGTAAAAATAAGCTCTATACCCTATCTAACTACTAATGGTCATGGTGACTATTGATGGTAAGGCAGCCGTAGTTTTTATGGTGTTGACCATTGGTGATCATTATGGGCATTCCATAGCCAAAATTACCCAACCATAATCACCATAAAACCTACCCAAACACCAACTAAACTAAAATAATTCACTAGTCCACACCTTTAAACACCCGAAGCTAACAACCCACCCTATAAATTCCTCTTTTTACCCATAATTTTACTTGAACCCACCAATAATCATACCTAGGGCATACCAGATCAAAACCACCCATTTAAACCTAACTTACCCTCCCAACTCAAAGTAACTACATCAAAATAAATCTAATCTATGAAAATCAAGGCACCCCCTACCTCATTTTGTGACCACCATAGAGTCACCTATATGCTATCCTATCCTCATCTATGCCCATGTGATCTTTATCCTAGTTGGTCTTCTTAGTCCACTCTCCACCTTAGTAGTCAATCTCACCCAATAATCAACCTCAAAATACACCTTAACTACTAAATACTAAATTCATCTAGTGCTATAATTCAACATCAAAAAAACTAAAAAAAGAGAAAAATGACTTTCATTTTCACTTTTATGCATTGGCATCTTAGGGTTTCACCCCTAACTATCAATGGCTAGGGTGACCATCGATGGTTTCCCTTAGGGAACCTAGCCATTAATGGTCAAGTTTCCCCACATTTTTGGATATTACCTTTTATTATTCCCCTTTGAGTATTACCTTCTCCACCCACCCCAAGCACCTCATCACCTCACTATTGGTCTATTTTAGCCCAATTAACATCCATTTTATGACACTTTTTACCTAGTCCTTTTGACCATAGTAACAATATTACCATATTGACCATCTTTTGTTTTTATACTTCCATGAAATTACTTGACCCATTTATGTCTTTTTTATATTACTTACTAACTTGGATACCCATGACACTTGACCTATTTATGTTTTCCACAAGAGCATGTGATATCCCCTTCAAATAGGGAATATAGAAACATAAACAGTTCTGAATAAAGATACAAACTTGCAGAATAAATTCAAATATGCATAAATAAATCACAATAAAATCTCTCAATAGCAAATGAAAGATCTCATCACTTGTTCTTCTGGACGATTACACAATTGAGTCTCTGTCATACAAATAAAATAATATGAATTTTTTTTTTAAAAATCCTGAGCTTTTGCAAATTTGGTAATGAATACTGCATTCTATCTCATCTCAGCATGTTGTGTCGAACACACAGTCGTCGGCGTCGGTCCATATACTGCAGACGTCAGTCTCTGTAGGTCCTTTTCTGCGGACGTCGGTCTTCAGTTGATCGATGTCGGTCACTGGGAATCACTATCTACCGAGGTCAGTGTTTGAGTGGATCTATATGGCCCTGTACAGACTTAGTACGGCCACCAATTAAGCACAACCTATCTGTTTTCAACCCTTGATAGCTAAACAACCTGATCTCAAGAATATCCGATTCTAACACAGAAGATCTATATCTGTATAACTTATTAGATCAAAAACTAAATAAAGAAATACCTGTAATACTGTGATAACTTCTGAGTGAAGCTATCTCTCAAATTTGTATACCTCTGTGATAACTTTTGTATAAAGTTATCTCTCAATTTGGCAATAGATCAACTGATATTTCACAGCCTCTAAATCGCACACAATGAAGAGTTGACGTTCTCCACTGCAGATGGAATCTTGGAACCCTTGGCTCAGTCTTCACAGAAGAATTTCTTAACAAGAATCAATATCAATAATAATCATAATCCATAATGGCCTCCATGAGAAACCCTTATACCCTTCAAAGGTGTGCTTGCTAAAATTAGATTTCCTCAAATTAGAACTTGGGGTTCTTAAATTAGAATTCCTCAAATTAGAACTTGGGCTTCTTAAGTTAGACCCAACAATTAATAATTAATAATTAATTAATATCTAATTTAAAATTAGACCAAATAATTAATTAATTAATAATTAATTAATATCTAATTTAAAATTAGACCAAATAATTAATATTTGATTAAATCAATCAAATATTAATATCTCCCTCAATACATGTCGGATCCTTGAACCGATCGAAGCTAGTGAATCAGGGGATGATTCTGCACATGACCATATGAAAATAAGGGCACTGCACTGCATGTCAAATATCCCTAAATAATAGGAGCTTAGGCAACAGATCTGAAAGAGCCTGAATGAAAACCAAATGTAGAAATTTTGTGAACCAAAGTCAAGCCAAGCTCCATCATGACCTTCTATACATCCTATCAGCCTACGAAGGTCGCATGATAGGATAATCATCAAGTCTGTCAATGTCCACTAAAAAGGGGACATGACAATCTGCCCCTTCAAAAATTGCTTATCCCCAAGCAATCTCGAAACAATGAACCACTTGTTCCACCTAGATCCCAAATGTAGTTATGCTCTACACTACTGTAAATCAATGCAAGTACCTCCAATATCATTAGTAGTAGAACAAAGAGGAACCCATAATCAAATTGGTGAATGCAACTCAACCAAACTCTAAGATCACAACTGCCATAGTTAAGAACACATGAGAACCAAACTCTCAAAGCATCATAACCCAAGTAGAATGGACAACTCAAACTACCAATTCCATCTGCAAGAGATGGTGCCAATCCATCCCATAATGGATGGTAAGAAACTGAAGCCGATCTATACCTGTGTGAAATCAAATCTTCTCTCTCAAGGTTAAAAGAAGAATAATGAGCATACCCCACCTCAAAATCCTTGTGAGCTAGCATAGTAGATAGGATCCCTATAATCTCCCCACCCAATCTGCTAATAACACCAGTACCTTGGATGAGAACACCTTCTATCACCCTATGCAAATCCAGATGAACACTTACACTATCTAGCAAATACTCCATGAATGACTCTGTGAAGTAAAAATTATATGTGGAAGCATCAACGTACTCCCCCACACATCACAACTGATCTCTCTGTAAAGGTGGCACAATCAACTGGACCACACTGTCATCTGTGTGAGAAGAATCAATCTGGAGAGGTATCCCAAACTCATCAAAACCAGGTACTCCCAAATCATGAATCGATGTGTCAGCCTCGACAACATGTTCCTCAGCTACAACTATAAGAACATACTCACCAACAACACTCAATGTACTAACCTCTGAGTTTGGGGTTGGTGAAGACCATAAATGCTCTAACTCCATGGTCATCTCAGCCAAATGAAATTGTGACTCCTCATAAGCTAACTGCGTAGTCTCAAGAATCTCAAAAGTCACCTCTAGTTGCTGAGTAAGCTCACTCACCTTATCTTCCTCGACCAAAAATGCATCATATGGTGTGCTACCCCACTCCATAAGATAATCTCTGTCGGTGACCAACTGCATATAATCCTATCTCAGAATCTGGATAGCCTCCCATAAAGAGTGGATCTTTGTCAAGGACAAATAACTACCTCCCTACTCGATGCTAGTAGGAGAACCCCATCCATAAATTGCTAACAACTGATGAGCAACATCAAAATGCTTGCAAGCGGTAGCAATGTCTCGCTCACTAACTCTCAGCTAACTAGACACATGACGGTGCTAGCTAGATTGTCTCCTACAATCCTCCACTGATGCACGGTCCAAAAGAGTAGACTCAAAATCATTGACCTCTATAATACTAGCATCCATACTTTGTGAATCAACTTCAAATCTCATATCAACATATGGAGTATCAACAACTGTAGCATCACTGTCTAACTCCTCCATACTGGAAGAAACTGCCGAAGAAACTAAGTCCTCAAAACTATCCACTGCATTCTCTTGGGTGTCATCTATAATAATCAAATCTTGGGACTCTTCTACAATCTCTGCCATATCTGAGAGATCATCAACACTCAATGTACTAACATCTAAGTACACCTCTACACTCTTAGTGTAAACATCAGACTCATCCTCATCTAACTCTGAAGAGACTGCTGCTGAAACTATCTCATCATCACAATCTCCTGCTCCCACATCCTCTGCAACTAATTGAGAGTCTAAATCCCCATGACTAAGCTCATCCACATGTCTCTTAGAATTTGAGTGAGCCACCTTCATTGCCTCCATGCCCTCCTTGATCTGTTGTAAGTCATCACAAGAAGAACCTGCTGTAACTCCTTTCTGTCTCCTTATGTTTTAAAGATGTTGTCTCGCATTGGCAGCCACTAATCTAGCCTCCTTGGCCTTTTGTGACCACATATCACATAAATTTTGGGTCCTTTCCATATCCATCCAAGTTTGATGTTCTTGATGTGAAGATGAAGGAGCAATATGATCATGCAAAGAATCCATACTCTTATTATCCATATCATTAGCATGCTCTATGCTGGTCTCCAATGTAGAAGTCTCAAGTGGGACTTCTTGCAAAGCTGACATAGACAACTCATTCCCCATGGCTTCCCTCATATCCTCTTGAGTCAAATCAACATGTCTAACAACTGGTGTAGAGCTACCCTCAACCCCTGTAGAGACCTCTTGTTTCTCCTTCATTCTATTTTGTGATGTGGACCTTTTATGAATGGATGCCATATACCGTACTAATGTATCTTCAAATGTAGGATCTGAAAGAGTTTCATTCATCTTCCTCTGGGTTTCAACCAACTAGTTCAAACTTTGTTTTAGCTTCTTCATATCCTTGTCCCACTATTTCTGAGTACTTGAAGACATCATGTATACTTCGTTGATTCAATCTACCCAACTACCCAACAAGATGGCAGGACATTAGCTCTGATTTGCCAAAACTATCCAACAGGATGGCAGGAATTTGGCTCTGATACCACTGTGATATCCCCTTCAAATAGGGAATATAGAAACACAAACAGTTTTGAATAAAGATACAAAATTGTAGAATAAATTCAAATATGCATAAATAAATCATAATAAAATCTCTCAATAGCAATGAAAGATCTCATCACTTGTTCTTCTGGATGATTACACAATTGAGTCTCTGTCATACAAATAAAATAATATGAAATATTATTTCTTAAAACCCTAAGCTTTTGCAAATTTTGGAATGAATACTGAATTCTGTCTCATCTTAGCCTGCTGTGTCGAACACATAGTCACCGGCATCGGTCGATATACTGCCGACGTCGGTCTCTATAGGTCCTTTTCTGTCGATGTCGGTCTTCAGCCAACTGATGTCAGTCACTGGGAATCGCTGTCTGCCGAGGTCGGTGTCTAAGAAGATTTGTACGGCCCTGTACGGACTTAGTACGACCACCAATTAAGCATAACCTGTCTGTTTTCAACCCCTGATAGCTGAACAACCTAATCTCAAGAATATCCGATTCTAACACAAAAGATCTATATCTGTATAACTTATTGGATTAAAAACTAAATAAAGAAATACCTGTAATACTATGATAACTTCTGAGTGAAGCTATCTCTTAAATCTGTATACCTCTGTGATAACTTTTGTATAAAGTTATCTCTCAATTTGGCAATAGATCAGCTGATATTTCACAGCCTCTAAATCGCACACAATGAAGAGTTGACGTTCTCCACTGCAGATGGAATCCTGGAACCCTTAGCTCAATCTTCACAGAAGAATTTCTTAACAAGAATCAATATCAATAATAATCATAATCCATAATGGCCTCCATGAGAAACCCTTATACCCTTCAAAGGTGTGCTTACTAAAATTAGATTTCCTCAAATTAGAACTTGGGGTTCTTAAATTAGAATTCCTCAAATTAGAACTTCTTAAATTAGAATTCCTCAAATTAGAACTTGGGCTTCTTAAATTAGACCCAACAATTAATAATAAATAATTAATTAATATCTAATTTAAAATTAGACCAAATAATTAATTAATTAATAATTAATTAATATCTAATTTAAAATTAGACCAAATAATTAATATTTGATTAAATCAATCAAATATTAATATCTCCCTCAATACATGTCGGATCCTCGAACCGATCGAAGCTAGTGAATCAGGGGATGATTTTGCACATGACCATACCAAAATAAGGGCACTCCACTGCATGTCAAATATCCCTAAATAATAGGAGCTCAGGCAACATGTCTGAAAGAGCTTGAATGAAAACCAAATGTAGAAATTCTACGAATCAAAGTCAAGCCAAGCTCCATCATGACCTTCTATACATCCTATTAGCCTACGAAGGTTGCATGATAGGCTAATCATCAAGTCTGTCAATGTCCACTAAAAAGGGGACATGACAGAGCACTTCCTACCTTAGATACACACCAAAAACACTAAACTTGTTTAAGAGACTAATAGGTGTACCCAACTGCCATGCCTAAATTTAGTCATGTGGTATATTGGTTACTTATCCCTTAGCATTGACCTTAATTATTATTAACCATGGAAACCTTGTCTTTGCATGATCTTAGATATCACACCATTTGGTGTACTTTGTACACCTATTTATGCTTTAGTCCCCAACCTCTCATCTATTATCATGACATCCAACTTCATCCTCACTTTCATCTATCTTATAAAACTGGCACCTAATTATACTTTACCTTATCCACTCCCAGTTTAAGGGGGAATACCTCCTCCCATACTCCTAGTTTTGTAGCTAGTTGATTCTAGGCTGCATAACAAAAAGGGGTAAAATCTAAAAACTAAAAATATGCACACTATGACTCTGAGTGTTGGAATACCCCTTGACCCTCTTGGGACCAACATAACCCTCTAACCCTTAATCAATTTTACCCATAGTTAGTTTGGTTAAACTGACTTAACCTAACCTTTTACCCCTTTCTACCCTTTACCCTTGATCATTGATGATTAGGTTGACCATTGATGGTCACCTTAACTATCGATGGTCAGGGTCTACCTCTTTAACTAAAAACATGAAAACCACCTGCTTTGCTCTTATAAATATAAATTGTCTAAATGCTATTGTTATCCATTACATATATGATTTATAATTAGATAACCCAATTAAACCTTCACTCCTACCTCTTTCTTGTGCCTATAAGAAGAGAAGATCCTGAAGGTGAAATCCATCTACAACTATTATCAATAGCTTTGTGCATACAAAAATTTATTTCTTGTAGGTCAATCAACATTACTAATATAAAAATATAACTATTATATTAGAGAGTCAATTTACCACCACCTTTCTATCAAGTCTTTAGGTACCGTTATTCTATTGGAATCAAGCTAGATTCTACCAATAGGTCAATTACCTGAACTATCCACCCAATCAACTTATAGTAAGATGAGTACTTGTTTCTCAATATTCATTTACTTTATTTCCATTTTATAGTCAATCCATACCTTACCCACCTCTTAGAATCTATCTTTTGGATCTCATCAATCAACCATTTTATCAATTCAAATCTAGAGACAATAACCATTGATGGCTGACACAATTGATGATAGTATGTCTAACTAATGATGGTCACCTTGACCATTGAAGGTCACCTTAACCACTAATGGTCATTGTAACTATGAATAATCATTGTGGTATTAAAAAACTAGAAAACTAATTTCACCTACCTACCTCCAACCAAACCTAATTCTCTATGTTCCTACCTATTCATAGACCCCTTTTTATTTTTTGAAGCATACCCCAACTCGCGAACACAAGCATTAATTAGTTTATCACTAATTTAATTGTTTTTAGTCTATTTTATAAGAAAAGATTCTTAAATACAATTTTAATACTTTTGACTTACTCATGTAAGTACCTCCTTTTCTATTTTATAAAATTGATTGTTTAAAACATGTGGATTGATAGCCCTTGAGGAAGCTCTCACTTTTGAGATCTACATATCACTAGGTAATCCACTCAACTATTGGTATAACAAACAATTTTATTTAATACTTTATTATATGTAGGTTATCCTTCTAAGCCAAATAAGAGCTCTTTAAAATATTCTAATTTCAACATGTGCACAATCAAATAAGTTTTTCAACCATACTTGTACTTAGTTTCTTTTTTTACCTCTTTCTAATAATAAGTAAAAATTTAATAAATGCATAGCTCTCATGCCTAATATTACAGCTTCATATTCTAAAATATTATTAGTCATGTCAAATGTTAAGCAAAAATATAAAGGGATGATTTTGCTAAGAGTAATAGTAAGAATGAAATCTACCATAACTCCTTGAAAGAATTTGGCACCATCAAAGTGAAGGGTCCAAGTATCCTCATATAAGTTTAAATTAATTATAGGAATTTCTTCAATAACTACTTTTGGTTTAGTAGTATCAAGGAGGATAGAAGATTTATCGAGATTACTTGCTTATACATCAGTAGTGAAGTTATGGAAGTAATCTTCAAGATAAATATCTTGATTAAGACCTTTAATATAGATAATATTTTCATGAGGAAGTCTATCTTGAAGGTGATCGATAGATGACATGGGAGATACAACAAGTTGATCATCTATGATTTGTCCTTTGATAACTTTTTGAGTTATAATGCAAAGATCAAATCACATAAGGAGGACAATCCATTTTTCAATTCTATCTCCAAGAAGAAAGGCTTTGGAGAAGAAGCGATGAAGTGGGTCAAAATGAATGATGACATAAGTGGTCTTATTAATCATGTAATGTTGAAGATTTTTAGCTACATAATATATGGCTAGGAAATCACATTTGACTTTTGTATAACATTTTTCATAATCAATGAGGCCTTGGCTGATGTAGTAGATGGGATACTCTCTTCCAGTATCATCTTGTTGGGCAAGCATTAACCCAACTAATATGGATGTGTAATAAGTATATAGGATAAAAGGTTAGTCATTTTAAGGAGGATGAAGCATATGCAAGTGAAGTAATGATTCTTTTATGTTGTCAAAGGCTTTCTTACAATGATCTATCCATTCTAAACCATTACCTTTCTTAAGAAGAGTATTTAAAAAGTGGATATGATAAGCCATTTTGGGGATGAATCATTAGATTGCCCCAAATTTTATTATATAAGGACAAATGTTTGAAATATAACAAGGAATGGGAATGTTGATGATAACACTAATTTTAGTAGGGTCAACATCAATGCCATAGAGAGACTAAAAAACCTAACAATTTTCCATATGTGACACCAAAGACACATTTGTAAGGATTTAGTCTAACTCATTATTTGAGAAGATGGTCAAAGATGATAGAAGGATTGAAAAGCTTAGTCTTATGACTTTTTAGAATTAGCAATGAGTTCATGCACATAGGTTTAAAAAACTTTATGGATAAGAACATGAAATATATGACTCATTTCTCATTAAGTGTCTCTAACGTTTTTAAGGCCAAAGGACATTTTAACATAGCAATAGGTGTCCCATTCTATGGTGAAAGTGGTCTTATGTTATTCCTAGAGATAAATGTGAATTTGATTATAGCCTAATAATCCATCCATAAAAAATAAAATTTCATAGCTAGCCATGGAATTAATAATGGCATCTATCAAAGTTAAAGGGAAATTGTCCTTAGGATAAGTGAGATTAAGATTATGAAAATAAATGTAGATATGAATGACCATAGTGACCTTTTTTTGAATGATAACTATGGTAGAAACCCATTCATAATATTCCACTATTTTGATAAATTTAACCTCAAGAAGTTTGATGATTTCTTTATGACATAAGGTGGAAATGTTAGGTATAAAATTTCTTTTCTTTTAATGCATAAGTTTAACATCAGGGTAATTGATGATGTTGTGAACCAAAATGTTAGTGTCAATACTAGGCATGTCCTCATAGGACTAGGTGCATATCTCATGATATTTATAAAAAAATAATCTAAATTTGTAATATTAAATAGGGGAGAGATTGTGAGAAACTATAATTAATTAAGTGCATGATGGAGTAGCATAATCAATATGAGTAGTTTATTTGATAAGCATAACATTGAATTCTTAGAATTGGTATGGTGAATTAGGTTAAAAATAAATTTTATTAGCTTTAAGATCAATTCTAGAAAAGAACTTGTTTAAATAAGGGGGTTTTGTTTTAAAATTCCCAAGTTTGTGATGTTGAGGAAGTTGAGGTTCTTGGGCATGAATTAATTCAAGAATGCTTCATCGCTAGGTAAGGTGGGAATAAGAACATAATAATCAACATATAATTCAAGATCTAGAATTTTATTACCATGGTGATCATATTCAAAATGTATCTAACAGGTATTGGTAGCCTTGGCATTTAGTGTAATTTTGGGAGTAAGAGAAGTAGATAGATCAGTTGGGCTAGGTGTATTATTCATAAATTTGACTAGAGTAGGATTGGATGTAATAATGTAATCTATATGAAATTGGAAATGCATCATGTCCATAAATTAATCCCATATCAGATGGCATATATCACACCTACACTTTTGATTAGGGGCATATAATTGTTAAGTGAGAACATGACCGATGTGAGGATTTGATAGACCCAATTAGGGGATCACTTGTCACAACACATCATGTGAGGTAGGGTTATAAATCCTAAAATCTAACACAATCACACAATAAACCTAAAATAGTCCTATGATTTAATATTTCACTAATCTAATAATAATAAAATAAAATCTAATCTAGTGTGCACCAAAGCTTGTGGCACAAAGTGGGGATTAGATATAAAATGAAATAAAAAACTAAACTAAACATATATATAAGATATATAATCACATAAATGTATACAAAATTCTAATATATGGAAGATAAGAATACAAATACACTATTTATCTACTCTTATAAATGAGGAATAAAGTTATGAATACTTACCTTTGAAGATGAACCCACAGAGCCTCAATCTACCCTTTGGCCAAGGTGCTTCACAAGAGATTGTCATGGTATGTAAGGATAACTAAGATAAATCATATTTAGGCTACAAAACCTATCCAAGCATCCAAAATACTTATCCATAAGATGATATATGAAATCCAAAGGAAGAATTAAACCCTAAAGCTTTATTCCTAAAGTAGAATAGTCAATAGGTAGACATTTATTCATAGTTCTTCATTTAATTATTTAATCATATTAAATAGTGGTAAATGAACTTCTATATATAGTATTATCTTACCATAAATCATTTGAGAATGTTGGTTGTGTTAGTTTGACCTAGGTGACCTAGCACATTTTTTAATCTAATTCATTAGGTTTATGCTAGGTTGATTGAGAGGCCAAAAAACGAAAAGAGAGAAAAAGCCCCTAAACTATGATAGGTCAACATGGTCAACATTGTAAACATTATAAAACTATAACCAATGGTTTTAGATGTCCAAATGCCTCAAGACCTTCTAGGGACCACCTAACCTCTCTCGACCATAAATGTAAGTCAAAAAATCCACTAACACATCAGACCCTAAGTCAAGTTAGATAAATAGATAAACTAACTCACTAACGTTCCATTTTGACCTACTTTTATTTAAAACTCAAATTTTGATGGTCACATTGACCATCGATGGTTACCCAACTACCGATGGTCACCATGATCATCAATGGTTAGACCTAACTATTGATGGTCAAGTCTTTCCTATCTGAAAAAAGACAACTCAAGTTATGTCTAAGATAACCTATCAAAGTTTAATATGGATGAAAATATAATTCATCATGAAGCATAAAAAAAATCCACCAAACCTCCTATATAACCTTCTACCTCCATATCTCTTTGCTTATAAAAGTAAGGGAGTAGGGGGTGAAAAAGGATCTAGGTATTTTAGCAATCATGCAATCAAGCTATCAACTAGTAGTCATCAATAGCTTCTATCATCAAGAAATTCCTTGCAGGTCTTCCCTCTATAATTTAAAAAACTATGATAGAGATCTGAACCTCTTCCAAAATTTCTCTTTAGGAAAAGTACCATTACTTTACCCAAATCACTCTCAAATTAGTTACCAACTACCAAATAACTAGTTAAGTATATTTATAGTTTTCAAGTTCTAATTATTTAGTTTCTAACCCATAACCTTATGAATCATATATTATAACCTCCCATACCTAATCATACCTTTATAAATTTACTATCTGATCACTAACCTCATCAGCCCAAGATTTTTGTAACACTTCTCAGAACTCACAACAACCACTAATGATCACCCTAACTATCAATAGACACCTTAACCACTGATGATCACCCTAACCACTAAAAGTCATCATGGTAGGAAATAAAAACAAGTAATTTCCACTTACTTACCCTAAACCAAATTACACTTTATATCTTTCTTCTTATTCATAGAGTCCCCGCCTATTTTTAAAATCCAACCTGGCCTATTTAAAATTAATATTGACCCACTTATTACTATAATTAGTTTATTTCCTTTATCAAGCATTTATTTATTCTTGTGTTCCCTTTCGATATTTTCTATCATTTTATGCAAGTAATTCATCTTTATTTCCTTCAACTTAACTATTCTAAGAGAGTTGATTGGCATCCTCCTAGTAAGTTGATGCTTCTTGGATCTAGCTCATGTTAGGCAATCTACCTTGCTCTCCACCTAACAAACCCTTTATTTTAGTATTTTATTATCTATAGGTCATTATTCCCAAAAAAATAGGAGATCCTAAAAATCATTAGGATCACACATGCACAAAAAGCCAAGTTTTACCATACCCATATCTAGTTTCTTACTTATTTTCTAAGAAAGTTAACTGAAATTGAGAGAAACATTCTAGCATGCCTAGTAGGACCTAGTAGCATCTAGGTGCCCTTTAATCCCTTATTCTATGCTCATATAAAGAAATCAAAATTTATTTTGGGTATAAAATAAACCTTTCATACATTTATTGCTTTCATGTTTAGCTCATGTAGTTAAAATTAAAGGGTAAATAAATCAATCATGGTTTCACCTTTATTCTCACACACCAAAACCAAATCACTTATATCAACTAAACATCATAAAAATTTGACATAATTCCCAACTAGGGTTTCATCTCCTAGTGGTTCACCTTCACCTTTTGGCTATCTTACTTAGAGGTCATTACCAAGAAGAGAAACCAAAAATCATCTCTCTGGTTGAGTCTAAACATTAGAAATCAATATATACTAGCTAAGCACCTATTTTTGGTGTGTGAATGTATGGGGTAGGATCCAATACAAAGTCATGTATTGATTTAAAAAATAGATACTTTTGAGATCCTTAAACACCTAAAACTAACCATAGACCTATTTTCTATTACTTGTTTTACAAACCAAGTTTTTCTTCACACTTTCTAATTAAGGCATAATCCAAAAGCAAGATAAAAGGTTCCTTAAGATTTTAAAATACATGCTAGTGTATGTTTTTGATTTCCTTGATATCTTTTTCTTTTGTTTGCTTTGTGTTTGAATTGTGATACTTCATTTATTCCTTTCTATTCCTTTCTATTCCTCACATAATTTTTACTAGACAATAGTTGAAGAACCAAACCAACCAAGAGCCACCTTCCTATTCTTCTTCCTCTAGGAGTATACTTTGGATGTTTAGGGTTTCCCCATCCTTATACCAACCCTACCATACCTCAAATAGTTTTCCAAAGTGATTTATATTTTACCACTTTCTTTAATAACAATCCTATAGCCCTATAACATTATCTTAATACCATATCTTACCACACCCCTAATTTGGTTCTACCTATGGACCCACCTTATGGGATGCCTCCCTATCTTATGGGAGACACCTTTGTTGTCACTACCTATAACCAAAATATGATCACTCAAACATATTCTTCCACCAATAATCCATCTACTACCTCCTTCCAAACTCAATCAAATAACCCAACCAATAACCAAACATCCCCTACACCAACCAACAACCCATCCAACATAGGTAAAACCTCACATTTTGTCACCCATACTCCACCCACCATGGGGCTACCTTATACCCATATTTACACTATTCTATTTATCACTACCAACCCACCAATATCCACCCCACTTTAAAATGTTGTACTTTCTATACCTTCTACCTGTCCACTTATCAGTACCAGAGTTACCAATCACCCCCAAAAAATTAACCCATTCATAACTCTAACCTAATCCATATTAATTACCCAATATATCAATCCAATCATACCTCTGAACCAACCCGCATCACATCCTTAATAAATACCTATGACACCCTACCCATGTTATGTTCCTAATCCACAAGGATACATATATCCATCTTCTACCCAAATTATTGTTCCTATTAACCCATATGTGGCACCTTATCCTAACCTATTATTCCCTTTAACCCTTATGTGGCATCATCCTAACCCTTAATTACCACATATTAACATATGGCATCTTCTTAACCTTATACTAGTTATCCATATATTGCACCCACCCAACCCCAACAAAACTTACCATGTAATTATGGAACTCCCCAACCCCAAATAGATATAGTCAAATGTTGATGGATAAAATTACCAACCTATATCTCTTGGGCTCATAACCTCTTATCTTATAACCAAATATATAATAAATCTATTCACCATCTATCACTATCTAAACTTACCCTTCTTAATGGGAACTACCCAAAATTTCTAACTTTTAAAGCAATAAAGACCCCCAACAACACCTAAGAGCATTTCAACATTCTTTCTACTTGATTACCTATGATGATGCTCTTCTCCTTCACACCTTTCTTATGTCTTTATCTAGATCAGCATTAGATTTGTATAGTTCTATCACTAAGCACTCCATATTTTCTTTTTCCTAACTCATCCAAACGTTTTTATACCACTTCTAGATCAATATATCGAAGAAGGTCTCCATAACTGACCTCTACTCCATCAGGCAATTTGATGATGAATTAATAATCAATTTCAATGTCTAATGGAGAGGTCTTATCAACCATCTCTCTTTCTCTTTTCCCCAACCCAAGTTGATTGAAAGGCAGTCCCAAACATGGTTGTCCTTAAAACCACTCCACCTTTAGTTGTCAACAAACCTAACCAAACTAACTCCTCCAACTTCTCTAATCAACAAACCTAGAATAAAAATTAAACTAACCCAATAAAATACACTCCATTGGGGGTGACATATACTTCAATTTTGGATAATTTTCTCAAATATAACATCATAACTTCCACCCATCAAACCTCCCTAAAAATTTGATGATTTTTGCCCAATGCTTAGTTGGTACAATGAGAGTAATCTATGTGCTTTACACTATGTCATTGGACATCATGTTAGTAGGTGTAACACCTTCAAAATCATTGTTCAAAACTTGATTGATAAGGGAGAAATTGTATTGTATAATTCCAATGCACCCCTGAATTAGTCACTTAACATCTTTTGATAAACTTTTCCCAATCATGCCCCTTCTACCTACCATGATGAAAACAAACTAGAATCATCTTATGCTTGTGATGTCCATATGGTCAATGTGATTATCAGTGAGCTTATCACTGAGGAAACCACTTCCTTAAATACCTCTTCCTCCACTCAACTTATTAAATTGGTAGAATTACCCCCCAATCTTTTAGATACCTAAACAAAGGAAACAACCATATCCTTTCTTTTACTTGATGAGGTAAGGGACTTATCTTCCTCCCCCATCATGGAATAAACCACTTTCTCTTTAGAAACCATTCTGAAGACAAATATCACCTTATCTACTCCTTCCATAGAGGAAATATCCTCTTAAATCTTGAAATATTTCATTAAGGACAACGGTGAAGAAACCATTCCCTTACCTCAACCTATGGGCCTAATATTTAAATCCAATGCCCAAGGAACCAAACCAATTTACAAACCCTTTTCGAGACTGGTCCAAAGCCTAAAATCCTCTTCTCAACCCAATATGGATTGATCCAACTTATGGCACTATCTTGTGCTCCCCTATCAAAATAAGCATGAACCTTCAACCTCCCCTATATCTACTACATCGTTAATCACACCTACCATTAAACACTAGATCCCCTATAATAAATTTGTTGTTTAGAAAAAAACTAATTGTATCAAAAATTAGGTCAATGCTTATATTAAGGTAGTTGGGTGTCTAATTATGTTTTGGGTCTATCATGGGATATGGCCACAAAAAATAGAATTTTGGTTGAGGTCTAATTACTAATTTGGTTGGTTTGGGTGAAGTTGAATATAGGTAGCTAGTGTTGGTTAAGGTAATCATTGGTGGTTAAGTCTAACCTTCAATTATTAAGGCTAACCATCAACAATTACCTATCAAATTTTTAGAAACACAGAAAATGAAATGTAGGTTGGGTAAAAGATCCAAAAAAAATTGGGTAAGGGTTTTAGGTTAACAAAGGTTTGATATGGGTCTAGAGGGTATAGAATAGAATGCAAATAGAAGATTCTAATAGAGGTATTTAAACCATATAAAATAAATAAGGAAAACTAAATTCAAAGAGAAGAATACTTGTTATCAAGAGTAATGGAGAAAGGGTAGAGATGACCTAGAGGAAACTCAATAGCATAATAATACTCCAACCTTTGAGAATGATTTGGGTAGTGTTTCAGTAAGGGTGGATACCTAAAAAAAGACTTTGGTAGCATTTATGTATAGATTTTTCTAAATCCATTCTCCTTCTTATATCTCTTTATTTATAGGAAGAAGCTACTAAAAGGATTGGAATAAGTTTCTAAGTAGGTAAGGGATACATATGCTAAGTTGGGTTTTATAAAGATACTTTTTATATATAAAAAAAGTTGATAAATTGAGTGTGAAATTAATCTCCCACTCAATCTATAAATTCTTTGATACAAGCTAGGGGACTTAAGCATCGATCATTAGTCTTAACCATTGATGTTTAGGCTGATTGTTAGTGGTCAGGGGTCTAGATGAAAATTGGTGAAAAATGGTTAAAAATAAGTAGGTTAAAATGGTTAAGTTAGAAAGTTAAAAAGTGGGTTAGGTTAACTAGGTGGTTAACTAGCTCCAGCATTAGAAAAAGGTCCAAGGGTATTTTAACATAAAAAATGGGGTAGTTTTTGAGTGTCTACAACCTGTCTAATCAAACCTATCAAGAACCTAGGGATGCTCCCTACTTCTAGCCTTATCTACCCATATTTGAAGTTGAAATTAAACCCATATAATCTGCCAAAGAAAACCTTAACCAAACCAACCAAGAAGGTGGAGCCACTAAAACTCCCACCTAAAACTAGAACCGTACCACCAGATCCCCTATTACATTCTATCTTGGGACCCCATCCTTCTTCCATCCTAATATCAAGAAGGTGAACCCTCCTAAAAATACACAAACTAAACTTCCTCCTTTTATGCTACATTTACCTACACCCTCTAAACCATCAAACTCCCCATCATTATTAACCAAACTATCTACGTCTACTTTCCCACCTATCTCCAAATCTTCATCATCTCAATCACCCACCTCCAAATATTTCACATTTAAACCTTACACATCAAAACCATCCAACACCAAGTAATCCCAATCAAACCCACCTAAAAAAACCATTCTACCACCTACAAATTCCATTGTGAACACTACTTCTAAGAAGGCTTCCACCCTAAAAACCAAAAGCCCATCACCCTTAACACCTTTGCTTGAATCTTATTCAACCATTTTATAAGTGTTGTTACAAAATTATTCCTTAAACCTACCACCTATAAAACCCTTTAACTCTTAGATTCCTAAACCATCTTGGTTCAATGGTAATGTAATCTGCTCATACCATATAACACTTAAACATGACACAAATAACGGCAAAGCTCTCTAAGCACTTATCTAAAACTTATGGGATGAGGATGATCTATTATTATATTTTAACCCTATTATTAATCCAACCACCAAATTAACCTATCTAACACTTACCCACTACTATACTCTCATCCAAGAGTGAGGAGGAACTAAATTAGCCTTTTATCCCAACACTTCCCCTCATCCACACTATCCATATGGTCACCAAATCTCGAGCCCAAAAAAATGATAAAGGAAATGCCAAAGTGTCCATTCCATGGAAATATCCTTACACCCCTCAACCTTCCAAATAAACTCAATCACTGTCACCTTCACCTTCACCTTCACCAAAACCCAAAATATATATTTTGGGTACCTCTCTTTTCAATCATTATGAATCTATCCAGTGAGTGGTTTTGAAATAGCTTCACTAGACATTAGTGAAAATGAGCCTATACAAATTGATCAACACCTCACCCTATCACTACCAAGCACTGATAAAATCACTATAATAAATAGAGGTCCAACCCAAAGACCCTCATTCTCCTACAACATTTGTCAAAGCTCTTTAAATTTCCACCCTTGTCACATTCAAAGATTAAAAAATACCCTCCATTCATCTCGATGATCCAGATCCTCCCCTCTTCATCACTACATACATCAATCAAACTTGCATCAAAATGGTGATGATTAATGTGGGAGATAGTATTAATATTATCTCCTCTCATGTTTATGACCAACTCTAGATGCGAAAGAATATCTTGTCAAAAACCATAATGGTCCTCTATTCCTTTAATGATATTATGGTGATAACCATGGGAATAATTATTTTCCGCATCTTATTGGGACCTTGCATGCTTCTAGAGCTCTTCTACGTCATATAAGGCAAGTTCTAATACAATGTCTTACTTTGATACCCTTGGATCTATTCCATGATTTGTGTCCCATCCACCTTGCATCAATGTGTTAAGTTTGAACATGAGGGTCAAGGCATCACCATACAAGCTAATCCTAGTATTTTTCTATCTTGTAACATGACATATCAACCCAATGACATTCTTATTCCTCTTTCACCTACCTCACCATCAACCAACAACTCCACCCCTACCGTTGATGAAGTTTCAACTATCTCATATATCCCTTATTATCAAACCCCTATAGAGGACCCCTTGGAACCTACATTCTAATGTCTCTCACTAGGAGAGTATCATCTTTTAACCTTGGATGCATTCCTTAATCCTTAAGAGTATGGGAATATTCACCATAATCCTAGTTATGATTCTAATATTAAAACCATCATTCCTTTTGGGCTTTCTAACCACCAAACCAATTTCATCTATAGGGGACTTGATCATCTACTTCTTGCTTCCTCCACCATCTCTTCTACCTATAAATTTACCTCTAATTTTTCCTATTTGGATAAACTACAATTTTCCAAATTATACCTTAACAAGCATGTCTAAAAGGGTTTCAACCTTAACTACTATGAATATCAACCTCATGAGTTACCTTTGATCAAAACCTAGAAACCTCATGAGTTATTTGGCTTTGGGTTCATCCTAGCTGAAGAACCCACCAATTCACCTAATCCCATTGCCATGATTGATGAGGACATTCCATCCTCACCAACCCCATCTCTTTCAAAGTTTGAGGATTTCAAAACCATCCTATCTAAAAATTTTTAGTCAATACTTTTAGTTTGAGTCCCCTAACCTATAAAAAGGGTGGATAAACTAAAACCTTTCCTATAATTCATTTAGAAATTGTAGAAAATTATTCTCCTACCATCCACACCATCCAATGTCAAGATGATGATTCCATTCTCACCTATCTTGGTGTAGGGGATTATTCTATGCACAAATCCCTTCCTCCTAAAAACCTAACCATATTGAATGAATCCACTGTCAATGTCAACTTAGTTACTTAAGATAACACTTGCATTGTAAATATTGATCAATCCTTAGATTCCTTATAGCAATAGGATTACCCTTCCTTATTTCATGATATAAGCATAACATTTTCTTGGTATTATCAGGATATGCCCATAATTGATCCTTCCATATCTCTCCACAACATAATCATCTATCCTAATGCTAAGCCTATTAGGCAAAAGCTTTATAAGATTCACCCTCATATCACCCTTCTAGTCAAAGAATAACTTTAATTCCTCTTATCTATTAACTTCATCCAACCCATTGACTATCAAAAATGGGTTTCTAATATCATTCCCATCACCAAACCCACAAGGGGACTTCACCTCTATGTTGACTATCATAACTACAACCTTGCTTGTCCAAATGATGACTTCCCTTTACCTAAGATTAACCAACTTGTTGATCTTATAGTTAGCCACAAGATGTTATCTCTCATGGATAGTTTCTTAGGATATAGTCATATATTGAGTACCGATTAGGATTATCACAAAAATTATTTCACCAACTCATGGGTAACCTTATACTATAGGGTCATGCCATTTGGTTTGAAGAGTGCTAGAGTAACCTACTAGTGTGTGATGACCTACATCTTCCATGATCTCATCCAAAAAATTGTAGAATACTATGTGGATGATTTCTTTCAAGAAATACAAATATCACAAAGATCATCTAGAAGTTCTCAAAATTATATTTGAGTGCCTAATCCATTTCCATGTCCTACTCAACCCCAAGAAATATGTTTTTGGGGTCTTATCTGGAAAGCTCCTTGGCTTTATCATCTATCTTTGAGGAATCAAAGTAGAACCTTCCAAAATCATAGTGATATTAAACATTCCACTTTTAAACCATATTGAAAAACTTCATAGACTATAGGGGAATCTTTAATCCATCTATCACTTCATCTCTCAACTATCAGATAGATGTTAACCCTTTCACCATCTTCTTAAGAATGATACATTTTTAAAGTGGACTAAGGACTATCAACAAGCCTTTGATTCACTCAAATATTATCTTCTTTATCTATGTGTTCTTATCCTTCCTAAATATGACCATCACTTCTACCTTTATATCTCTACCACAGACCATTCCTTAGGGGCAAATCTTTCTCACTATGATGAACAAAATAAAGAACAAACTATCTACTATATAAGCTGAAAACCTATAAAGTATGAGACTTAGTCCACCCATACTGAGAAGCTTTGCCTCACCTTAGTATTTTTAGCTTCCAAAATTCATCATTACATTCTTAATCACAAAACCTTTTTCATCACCAACATTGACCCACTCAAGTACATACACTCTAAACCATACAAAAACTAGCATATGGCTAAGTGGCTCATGATCCTAGCTAAGTTTGACCTTGAGTTCCTCCAATAAAATTAAATTAAAGGGAAATTCATTTCTAATCCATTGGTTGACTCTCCTTTTATAAACAACCAACCACTTCCTCTTGCTTTTCTTGATGAGTCCATCATGACTATTTCTCAAAAGGACATCACCTACCAAATGACCATTTTATTCAATGGCTCAAAGTGCCAGTGTGATGGTGGTGCTGAAGTTATTCTCATTCCCCTTGATGAAAAACCTATTCCTCTTTATTTGAAACTTGATTTTTAGTGTACAAATAATACGGTAGAGTATAAATCCCTAGTAATAAGACTCCAAACTAATTCAGCCTTGGGAGTTAAGATAATTAGTGTCTTTGGTGATTCCTAACTTGTGGTCAACCAGATAAATGGATCCTACCAATGTAAGAATGATGTCTTGAAATAGTAAAAACACCTAATATATGTACTCTTAACATCATTTAATCATTACATTATCTAATATATTCCATGATCTACTAGTAAGTTCATGGATACATTAGCTTCTCTGGCTTCCCAAATCCCATCTACACCTTCCAATTTTAAGCTCTTTACCACCATTCATCATTTTATCACACCCTCTTATATCTAATTTGACCTCTTTAGGAACTTTAGTGTAGAGGAATCTCCATTAGACATTTTGTATGAGTAAATATTTGACTACCTCAACCTCAACATCATTCTTCGCAGCACTTTTAGGAATTTTGGAAGAGCCTTTGTTCAAAGTACCTCACACTATACCATACTAGGTGGAATACTTTACAAACATGGTTTTTATGTCCTCTTTCTTCATTACCTATATAGTTATGAAGCTTCCCATTCTATCAAGGAAATACATTATGGGATATGTGGGGGAAACTTTAGTGGTCTAGCTATTACTAAATGTTTCCTTTATTTGGACTACTATTGGCCCACCCTCAACTAAGATTTCTATGATTATGTGAAGAAGTATGTTAGATGTCAACAACATGCTAATTTAGATCATGTACTAGCCCATGGCATTTAAGTATCCAAAGAATTTTGGACCTTATCATAATCGGGAATAGATCTCATTAGGGAAATCAATCCTCATTCCTCACATTGACACCACTCCATCACCACCACTACTAAGTATTTCACCAAGTGAAGGCTATTCCTCTCATCTCGACCAAAGCTAACAAGATACTTGACTTTATCAATAATAGTATCATCTATTTTTTTGGTGTTCCGCATAAAATCATCACCAATAATGGAAAATATTTCAAAAATAAAAATGTCCAAGGTCTTTGTGATTCATTTTGCATCAATTAAGCTTTTTCTCACCTTATCATCTATAAGAAAATGGATAAGTAGAAACCTCTAACAAAACCCTCAATAATATGTTAACCCAAAATTGTCAATGATTCTATTTATGATTGGCATTTATACATCCTTTCACTTTGTGGACCTATCTCACTAGCATTCAAACCTCTATGGGTGTTACCCCTTTCTATCTGGTCTTTAGAGTAGAGGTGGTATTACCTCTTGAAGTACAAATTACATCTCTTTATATATCCTTACAAGACATCATTTCTATGAGTGAATATCATCAAGAACATCTCTCATGACTTGAGATACTTGATGAGTGTTTCCTACCTACACTTATCCATATTTGTGTGTATCAAGAGTGAGTCAAGTTCACTTATAACATCACCTAAAATAATGATAATTTAACATTGGAGTCATATTGAAGGAAAATCAACATGTGACCAAGATAGAGAAAATCAAGTGAGGAAAGTTTAATTTCAATTAGCTTGGACCCTACATCATAACCCACATGTATGGATTAAGAGCTTATCATTTGTCCTCTCTTGAAGGCAAACTAGAACCTAAGCCTCTCAATGTTTTGCACCTACATCCTTTATTTTGTTAAATAAGGATCAAACTCACTTTTAATCTAAATTAATATCATCCAATGATTTATGAGATTTTCACATTACTCACACCTTCATCCCATCCATTTGAGCATAACTAATTACAACATAGAACCATGTGATTAACCATCACAGTCATAGCCTAATCCTAAATATGGGTACCATGGCTCTACATATGGCATGATCCTCATGGATAATTTTTATCCCTAATTAAACAAAATCCCATGGTCATTATTTCTCAAAACCACCCATTTCACTTATCATTAACCTTCTTATACTCCAGGTTTGGCCCTCATAAAGGTAAATCTCCAAGACTATATAGCCTTGTCCATGTCTAACCAACATCAAAACAATTTGGGATACGTAAATATTATTGGGGTCAAATATCTATTTAATGTAGACTACTCCCTTGAAGGACAACTACCTAAAACTAAATTAATTAAAATGATGGATTGATCTCATGAATGATAGATACCAAAGTGAACAAATCTAAACTTAGACCACTCCCTTGAAGGATGGCTAAGTCAATTTTGTCAAAATCAATCATTTGAAACTTCTTGAATGGATCAGCTTCACAAACTTATCAAAACCAAACAATAAAATACTCTATATCAAAATCATGAACAAGTTATCCCAAGAAAACTATAATTAGCTTTCATAGATACCACCAATAGACTTCCTGAATCAATTAATATACACCTTGCATTAAAACATGGACTTGTCTATTATGGTTCTTAAGTCACCTATAGAAGGGGAAAACCAACCAATAAGATATTACACTATCCTTCACATCACCTATCACCTATCTCCCCTTTGTACCATCTATAAATTGAGGGATTCATGATCTTCCTTGACATGATGTGATCAAGACAACTTTTTAACAACTGACACATGCTAATGTGAAGCATTCAAAGGGCTTATATTCTTCAGGCCAATGTAACTTTGGTTTTATTTTTTATTTACCAATGAAGAAGCATCATGCCTTTTCCTTATCCTCTCATAATTGGTTCATGTATTCACTTAAACGTATGTCTCATATTTTTTCATCTCTTTTTCCATATCTAGTTTTGTTATCTAAATTACTTTATGTGATATCATAATGAACAAAATAAACCACATCACATATCTATGATCATAACCATAAACAAAACATCATAACTATATATAAAACAAAAATCCATAATCATAAATATCATAACCATAAAAAATCATAAACATCATCCATAATCATCACATGCCTAAACTAGTGATTCTACATCTCATAAACATAATCATAATAAATATGAACATTTAAACCATGAATCACTAAAAATAAAATCACACACACACACACACATAGAGATTATATATATATATATATATATATATATATATATATATATATATATATCACACACACACACACATACACACATATATATATGTATGTATGTATGTATATGTTTTGATAGATAAATATGTACATTATTATGTATACTATTTTATTTTGATGAGACATGATGCATATGATGTGATGATATATATATATATATATATATATCATCACATCATATGCATCATGTCTCATCAAAATAAAATAGTATACATAATAATGTACATCTTTATCTATCAAAACATATACATACATACATACATATACATATATATATATATATATATATATATATATATATATCATCACATCATATACATCATGTCTCATCAAAATAAAATAGTATACATAATAATGCACATCTTTATCTATCAAAACATATACATCTGATTGAATTGGCTTGTAGGCTCATATAAAAATCATATACACCTATACATATCATATCATAACCTATGCCCCTAGAGTACCATTGCCACTTAGTGACTACCCCCTTGAGGTGACTACTTGTTTACTCATAAAAACAACCCACTAATATAGATTCATTATACTTGCACCACCTACCAAACTGGCTCTATACTCACCCCATCAAGGCTCATCAAGATAACATGTTAGGATTATGGCCTCATAATAATTTAACTCCTTAACTATGGCAAAGTAACACACCATGGGGATGATACTTGGTGGTCCTATTGCTGATGTAGCTCCTCTTCTATCTTATCTTAAGGAGTTCATCTCCTAGGTCACCAAGGTTAGTGTAGCTCTAGCCTAGTCCCTCTCAACTATCATAGTTACCACCTGACCTTGCACTGCTACTAGCTAACCCTATAAAGTAGCTATTATGTCATATGTTATATCTAATACTACTTTATCTTAATCTCTCTCTATGACTACTACCTATACATTAGGGCCACCTCTCTATAATTGTACCTATAGAACCCTACCAAGTGGTTCCACATCCATAAGCTACCTATCCCTATCATCTCATCCAAAGTATGATATTACATTGAAGGCTTGATACCATACCCACTAGACACCAACAAAACCTACATCATCAATATTTTCTCTAGTGGGTAGCTCCTCATGATCAAAAACCATCTCTAATAGCTATGGATTTACAAGAAAAAACTTGACATCCTCTTCCCTATACCTCAAAAATGGACCCAAAATCCCCTATATCAATTTGAACTACATATGAACCCTATCAAAAGAGATGAGCTCAGCCTCACCCTCTCTCCTCCCAAATATCCACCTATAGTTGTATAATTATTAAATGTGCCAATTATAGTGGGTCTACCTTAAAAAGCTAACATATAGCCTCCAAACCACATCTCTAAACACTAGAGCATCCAATGCACCTATAAATCAATCAATATCGCATACACCTCCTCTAGGTTTTGTGAGCATGTAATCACTCCTCCATTACATAAAACCCACCCTAAAATCCATTTAGGCATATCCCTTCCATACTAGCCCTATCTACCTTAGAACCTAGATGCGATCATAGGCTTAGTAGTGTAACATGAACCCCACACTGATGTTGTATCTCCTATGAGCTTTAAACCCCCATAGTTCCTTATATATCTCAACCTATAGCATGGGTGCCTAGATAAACACTATGTGACCTAGCAACATATCCACCAACACACCTAGTAATAGATATAAAAACCTTCTACTACTTAATATTGGAAATATAAAACATGATACTTTTATCATCATTATGGTCATTAGTGTCCTATCATTTTTGGTCTTTTTATATAAAGGTGTGTAGCTAAACCCACTATCATGCTACCTAGTGAACTCATAATCATCACCATATAACTATTCTATCAACTCATCCCTCTCATCTCACTCAATGTGATTTATCATCTCCCCCTAAATTGGTAGCCATGTGATCATATGTATATCCTCTAACAAGATCATCATCTCACCAATCAGTAGAAAAAAGGTGTTTATAGTTGGATCCCATCTCTCGATGAGGGCCATGATTGTTGATGAATCTCATTACACATGATGGTAATACATCATGCCTCTAAGGCTGACCTCCTCTATGTGAGCCCAGTCTTCCTCCATCATCTCTTAATGTATCTCTACAAAAATCCAAGGAACCTAATCTCACATCTAGATTTGATCCCATGCCTATAAAGTTTGTTAGAAGACACACATAGTTTTATTTCCTATTGTCATTCTATAAAAACTTAAACATCATATAACCTACCCCTTGTATCAACTTAACTTATTTTACACCCTAAAGTCTTAAAAAAAATTACCCATGCCCTAACCAATAACCACTTCACATCAATTGTTAGAATCATCAAAACCCCACTCCCACATAAAGCCTAGCCAATCACATTAACTAAAAATTAAACTCAACCTTTTATCCCAAGTGGTTGACTATTGATGGTCACTATGATTTTTGATGGTCAAGTGATGATTTTACCTTTAGTCTTTAACCAACAATAGTTGATTATAGCCACTAAAGGTTAGGTATGATCGCTAATGGTCACTATGTGTGATTACCAATGAATAAACCCCAACCCTAACCTACCCTCAAACCACCTAATACCTCTTTTTAACCTACTATAAACCAACCTAATATTTATAAAACCCTACCTCAACCTACCCAACCCTTTAAAAACCACTTTCTCGCACAAATTCAATAATTAACCCCCTTACCTTCATACTTAGGTTAATACCCACATCCCCAAAAAACTAACAAAATCCAAACAAAAATGCCAAACTCAAATTACTCTAATAGTTAAATACAACTCCTACCTCATTATTTGACCATCATCAATGATTAATCCTAGGTTTAGTAGCCCAACCACATCCTCATTCACCCTGTATATTTGGTCTACCTCAACAATCACCTCTACATAGTTAACCACATAACAACTACCTCATCAATTCTCTTGAAAAATATAATAAGGATGCAAGTATGTAGAGTCAATATTCAAAATGAAATGAGCTAAAATTATAACTATTTTTCACTTTTTAACCTCCACACTTTTAGATTTTTTTACCCCCTAACCATTAACAGTCAGGGTGACCATCGACGGTCATTTTTAGACCCCTAATTATTAATGGTCAAGATGTCCAATTTTCAAATTTTGGCACAAATACCTTAGTTCCACCCTTTGGATATTACATTCTCTAAATACCATACCAATCATCCCATCTACCTCAACATTGGCCATTTTGGCCCCAACTATCACACATTTATGATGACCTTACTTGATCCCTTTTGACCACACCAACGAATATTTCCATGTTGAACATTTGAATTTTCCCCACCTAGTGCACACCAGACCATTTGTGTTTTTTATAGAAGAAATTCCTACCTTGAAGACCTATGAAAACACCAACCTTGTCTTTAAGACTTGATAGGAACAACCTGATCATATATGCCTAACACTATGATCTAGTCCCCTTGTCACCATTTCTTTTAGAACCAACCTTTTTTTTTACCAATTATGGTAACTTAGTCTATACATAATCTTGACTATCACCCTTAGTCAACATTTGTACACATGTTTATGCTTAAAATTCCCAACCTTTTTATCACCAACCTTGTGACTCACCATAACCACTTATCAAACCTACATCGACTCTATTTCACCTCATTAACTCCCAATTTGAGGAGGAACACCTCCTCCTTTTCTCAAAGAAACCAACCCATCAACCCACAATCCATTTTTGTTTTATATCATGCTAGCAAAAACTACATATTAAAAAGGGGTAAAATGTAGATACTAAAAAACTACACATAATGGTTGTAGATATGAAAATGCCTTAGGACCCCCTAGGGATCACCCAACCTCTCCTAACAATAAACACAATTCATACAATCCACTAACTAACCCACCAAACTCTGAGTCCAGCTAGTTAACTAGATAAACTAACTCACTAACTTTCCATTTTGACCCAAATTTATTCAAACTTTAATCATCGATGATCACCTTGACCACTGATCATTACCCAATTATCGATAATCACCATGACCACTAATGATTAAACCCAACTATTGATAGTTAGGTCTTCTCCATCTAAACAAATCCAACTCAAGCTATGTGAAAGATAACATGTCAAAGTTTAATATGGATGGAAATCTAATGCATCATGAAGCATTAAAACCATCAACCAAACCTCCTATGGAACCTTCTACCTCCATCTTTCTTTGCCTATAAAAGGAGGAGAGTAAGAGGTGAAAAACAATCCAAAAATTTTAGTAATCAGTTAATCAGGCTATAAACTAGTAGTCATCAGGAGCTTATAGAATTAATAACTTCTTTACAAGTATTTCCTCTAGTAATTTATCAATTATGATAGAAACATAAAACTCTACCAAAAAATTTATTTAGGTAAACTACCGTTACTCTACCCAAATCACCCTTAGATTAGCTAACAACTATCAAACAACTAATTAAGTATATTTCTAGTTTTCAAGTTTTGATTAGTTAGTTTTTAACCTAGAACCTTATACATCATATCTTTTAACCCCCTATCCCTAATTAGACCTTTAACAATATACTATTTGATCACTGATCTCGTCATCTCAAGATTTTTGTAACACTTCTTTGAACTCACAACAACCACTGATAGTCACCTTGACCACCAATGGGCACCTTAACCACTAATGGTCACCATAACCACTGATAGTCACTATGGTAGGAAATAACAATAAGCTATTCCCACCTACTTACCCTCAACCAAATTTCATTTTCTATCTTTCTACCTATTTACAAAGACCTAGCCTATTTTTTGACCCCAACTTGACCTATTTAGCATTAGTATTGACATGTTTATTGGTACAATTAGTTTATTTTATTTATCAAGCATTTATTTATTCTTGTATTCCCTTTCATTCTTTTATATTATTTGATGCAATTAATTCATCTTTATTTCCTTCAACTTAACTATTCTAAGAGAGTGGATTGATAGCCTCTTAGTAAGCTCACACTTCTTGGATCTAGTTCATGTTAGGTAATGCACCTTATTATCTACATAACAACCCCTTTGTTTTAGTATTTTCTTATCTATAGGTTATTCTTCCTAAGATAAAGAGGAACTCTTCATAATTTTCTAGATCATGCATGCACAAAAAAATAGGTTCTTCTACCATACACGCATTTATTTTCTTACTTATTTTCCAAGAAAGTAAACTAAAATTGAGAGAAATAGACCTATCACAATCGATAGGTTAAAGTGGTGTTAAGGAAATAAATTAAGGATAGAAAATATCAAGTGATAGGAATAGGTAGAACTAATAAGAATAATCTTGGGGTTTAATAGTTTCAAGAGGTTAGTGTGTATATCGTAAATGGCAAGAAGAAATAATAATCTTACAAAGCGCCAATGATCTACCCACCCCTTTCTCAGTACACCCCTTAAGGCATGAACTTAGAGAGATTAAGATTTGATAGGTTCCTATAGGATATGAAGTTTTAGTAATAAATAGAATTTTGAAAATATTAAGTGTATACATCTGCCTCAGATAAACTTCATGACATGTCATGTAAGTGAAACACAAGATGGTGCTTCAAAAGAGAACATGATAACACACAATGATGATGCTAAGTATGGTGAAATAAGTATAAAATAAGGTAAATAAAAGGATAAAATTTAAAAAAACATAACTTTAACTTAACTTAGTGTTGTAGATAAAGAATTAGAATGAAATAAATGTCAAGGTGTCCAATATAGAGTAAACTAGGTGAACTTGTAGAATTTAATGCAAAAAATAGCCAAAAATAATTTTTTAAAAAAAGATAGACATATAATTGTGTAAAATAATTTTTATGTCATCATTATTATAACGAATTTTATGGTTTGTAAAATAGATGAGAAGAAATAAAGATAGAGGCAAAATAAGGAATCTGCCTAAAAATAAATGAAAGAGTTGAGTTTCTATAAAGTGTTTTTAAATAGGGAA